>RJWM01026679.1:0-27727 GCA_004363535.1 Dasyprocta punctata
GACAAAGAGGCTCAAAAAAGATGTCAGTTCCTCCTAATTCAATGTATAGATTCAACATAACCATATTCTAAATTTCAGTGAGTTGTTTTGTGGACACCAACAAATTTACTCAAAAGTTTCCATGGAGGGTAAAATACCCATATAGCCAAATTAATACTGAAGAGAATAACAAAGTTAGAGGAGTGATGTTACCAGACTTCAAAATTTATTATAAAACTGCGGTAGTAAAGATAGTGTGAATTTTACAGAATAGATAAATACACCAGTGAAACAGAAAAGAGAGCCAAGTAAGAGAACCCTATAAATGCTCTTACATGATCTTTAGAGAATTAAAAACAATACTATGGAGCAAATATATTAGTTAAACAAATGGCACTAGAGCAACTGAACATCCACATGCAAAAAATAGATCAATCTAGACAGAGAATTTATAGTTTTCACAAAAAGTAACTCAAAGTAGATCATAAACTTAAATGTAAAATGTAAAACTATAAGACTCCTGAAAGATAACATAGGAGAAAAATCTAAATATCCATAAGTGCAGTGATAACTCTTTAATTACAACCTCAAATCCTCAAATCCATGAAGGAAATAATTGGCCATATGGACTTTATTTAAACTTATATTCTAGACCAGTTATGGTGGTGCAGTTCTATAATCCCAGTACTCAGAAAGCTGATGCAGGAGCATTGCAACAAATTTGAGGCCAGTCTGGGCTACATGGTGAGTTCAAAGCCAGCCTGAACTATGTAGCAAGACCCTGTCTCAACAAATGAAATGAAAACAAAATTATATTCTGCTGTGAGAAAGATAAGAGAAAAGAGGACAAGCCACATCAGGAAGAAAATAATAAAAAAGATAGCTTGCAAAGGACTGTCATTCAATATTCAAATAACTCTTAAAATCAAATAATAATAAAAAGATCAAAGAAACTTTTAAAATGACTCAAATACCTTAAGAGATCGCAACAAACATAAACAGATTATAAGTAAATACATGAAAAAGTATTTGACAACATATGTAATTTACAAAATTACATATAAAAACGTCACTATATTTATTAAAATAGCGAAAACCTAAAACACTGACACACAGAGTGATAATGATGATATATAATAACAAGAATTCGAATTCATTACTGTGAATAATGTAAAAGGATAGTCATTTTAGAAGACTTGTAGCAGTTTCTTACAAAACTGAACATGCTCTTACTGTAAGATCTAGTAATACCCTTTGTAGTTACCCAAAAGAGATTAAAATTTATATCTGAATAAAATTTTGTACCTAGATCTTTATAGCAGCTCTATCCATAATTGCCAGAACTTGGGAGTAACCAAAATGTCCTTCGATAGGTGAATGAATAAATAAACTGTGGCTGTAGCCAATGGGGTATTTATTCAGCACTAGAAAGAAATGAGCTATCAAGCCATAAAAAGACATGGAGGAAACTTAAATGCGCATTACTAAACTAAAGAAGCCTATTTGAAAATTCTGCACACTGATTCAAACACACAACATTCTGGAAAAGGCAAACTGTGGAGATGGTAAAAAGATCAGTGTTTGCTAATGCTGGTAGTGAGAGCAATGAACAGGCGGAATACTGAGGATTTTTAGAGAGATTTTTAAGAAAGTGAAACTATTCTTTATGATACTGTAATGGTGGAAATATGTCACCAAACATATATTCAAACCCATAGAATGTATACCATCAAAAATAAGTCCAAATGGATTTGGGAAAATAATGATATGTCAACAAAGGTTCATCAAGGTAAAAAGATCAAAGAAACTTTTAAAATGGCTCAAATACCTTAAGAGATCACAACAAACATAAACAGATTATAAGTAAATACATGAAAAAGTATTTGACAGCATATGTAATTTACAAAATTATGTATAAAAACGTCACTCTATATTTATTAAAATAGCGAAAACCTAAAACATTGACACACAGAGTGATGATGATATATAATAACAAGAATTCAAATTCATTACTGTGAATAATGTAAAAGGATTTTTAGAGAGATTTTTAAGAAAGTGAAACTATTCTTTATGACAGTTTCATAAAGAATCAAGTGTAGCAAACATACCACTGTAGTTCAGGATATCTACTGAAAACCAGGGAGACATGAGGGCTGGGAATATACGAGGGCCCTGCTCATTTCCTCCTAAACTTTGCTGTGAATCTAAAATTGCTCTAGAAATTTAATTTTATTTATTGTTAAAAATAGAAAAACAACACAATAATTTTAATGGTACATTTTGATATATGTTATTTAATGGAAAAGTGGTTTTGATAAATGAATGAGCTTTTTCTTTTGAATATACAATTATGTATTTTGAGAACCAATATTACCATGAATCTCTGTTACAAAGTCTTAGGCATATGGAAGAATCATGGAAACACTGATAGTATCTTATTGCATTAGACACTTATGCTTTCCCTTTCTTTCAGATACATGTATTTAATATGTATTAGTCAGTGCTAGTAGTTAGAAATATTGCAGGCAGTGAGACAGGGCTAGGTCTCGAAGGAGCCAGTGTAGAAGCCCAGATACCTGCAACTGTGGGGCAGACAGACACCTGCTGCGCCACAAGACAAAAGAACAAACAAATGCACCCCTATCCTAAGGACTGATGTTCTAAATAGTTCTCTATCATTCTGAGGAAGTCAGGAGTCACCATCCCAACTCCCTACAGGAAGAGCCACTGCTCCATAAGAATGCTCATTTTCTTCTATGTGACTCACTTCTCCATTTGTCCCCAATCTAATCCATTTTACTTGAGCAATTAATCATATTGGTTGACCATGGTTCTGTCCCACCTTATGGCCACCTGGCAAGTTCCCAGGTTTTCCTCACCTTGGACCCAGTTCACTTTGTGATTTTACTTTATAAAAGTCCCTTAAAAAGACAGAATCTTTGGCAACCTACTCAGGACCCCTTCTGTCTCTCAGACAGAAGTTTTATTCCTCTCAATAAATATATTCTGCCGTTAACCTCTGTTGTTCCTAAAATTCATTCTTCAACTTTTAGAGAACATGGACTCGTATTGGACATATAACAGGTTGGGAGTTTCATTCCCCTATGTCTTGGTTACTTTTTGCTCGTTGCCGAGACAAAATACCTGACGCCCAAAGTAAGGGAAGGAAAGGTTTATTCTTACAGTTTCTTGGGAGTTTCAGTCCATAAAGTGGGCTCCAAGGCAGCATGGGATGATGGGGCTACAGTTCATGGCGGCTGCAAGCTGCAAGCCGCAATCCGCGCTGGCGAGAGAGAGGGTGGCGGAAGAGGAAGCCGGGAAGCAAGCAAGAGGAAGACCCGCCTTCCCTTATACTGTATCTCAGCTCCACCCCTGGGTGGGTGTAGCAGTCACGTCATTAATCCTGGTGCTAGACAACAAACTGATCACAAGCATCAGACTCAGCCCCATCAAAAGTATGAGGACTTGGTGGTACATAGCATATCCTATACACCCTATATCACTAGAATTGGTTTCTACATTTAAATTAATTTAGTATGGATAAAAGTAAAGATTAATCCTGCAAGTTTGTAATAATTTTTCTTGTATTAAGAAGTACCAATGAGTATTTTATGCTCAATTCTGGGTCTTTTCCATATTAATTTCCAAATAGGTCTCACAGCATACATCCTACTTGTGATTTGTGGAAGGAAAAATTCTCAGAGCTTTCTCTAGGGCCTTCTCATTTCCTGCCAGCCTAGTGAACAAGATGAGCTTCTTTTTATAATGACAAGGCACAGAGATAATTTATCAACTACAGAGCACAAACAATCCTTTATTCAGCAGAATGACAAAAGGTTATTTAGCTTCTGGCATCTACTATTGCTCTTGCAAGAACAAGACCCAAGAGCCAATAAGATAATTAATAAATTTCCAACATCTGGGCAATAAAACATTTTTTATGAATGTTAAACAATGCTACAGGCAAACAAAAACCTCCCCTTCTCATATTTATCTGTCTGAACTCTTCACTTCATAGTCAAATTCACCTGTGTTCTGGCTATAAAACAGGGATAGTGAAGACATACTAGGAAAATACTACAAAATTTGGAAAACTCATATTACTAAATACATTTAATCATATGGACAATGATGATATCGCCTACTAAGGCTAATGGAGACCAAGTGATGCCAAGAGGATATTATGCTAAATGGCAGGTGAATGATATCAATCATCACTCTGAGTAAAGGTACTAAATTTAAAGGAAGAGTTGGAGTCTCAGATTCTCTAGGTTCCCATTGCAATTGTTCTATTTTCATGAAATAGCAACAGAAATTCAACTGTGCTATGTGGTTATAGCTTTCATTGAGAAAGATGATTGATATAGACAAAACTTTATTCCTCTCAAATTTACACTTCCATATACTGAATGTGTGTCCTCCAATAATTCATATGTTGAGATTCATACTAAATGTGATGGTACTTGGTGGTGTGGCCTTTGGAAAATCATTATTTTATGAGATTGGAGCCCTCATCAATGAAAAATGCCCTCAAAAGAGACCTGAGTGTTCCCTTGCCCCTTCCATCATGTGAGTTTACCTCAAGAAGATGCCCACATAGGATTCAGTAAGGAGGCCCTCACCAGACTCCAAGTCTGTGAGATTGATTTCCGTTTTCCAAGCCTCCTGAACTGTAGAAAACAAATTCCTGTTGTTTATAAGCCACCCAATCTAAAGTAGGTTTTTACAACAGCCTGAACTAAGACAGTCACTTTTAAGTCCTAAAAGCCTTCATAAACTGATAAGCATCAAATTTTAGAATCAAACTCAGTGGGTCATCCAGGTCAAGCGTTTACCGCTTCCTTAGATTTTCTAATACAAAACATTATGACTATTATGACAATGACTATTATGAACTGAAGTATATATGCTACCAGAATTTTTAAGCAGAAATAGACAAAGGCTAAAGTACTAAAGACATTTTACAATGCAGGACAAACCATAGGAATCATAAATTCTATATATCATATATTGCAATTTATGAAAGAATCAATACATGCAAATTGAAAACAGCATATCTTGAAATAAAAGTGGTTTTAATTGAATTAAAATAGATTTCCAAAGAAAAAATGTGTGTTAAATATGAGATCTCTCTTTGTTTTTTATTTAATCTGTCTGGTGGTGTGGCCTTTGGAAAATCATTATTTTATTTCTGCTTAAAAATTCTGGTAGCATATATACTTCAGTTCATAATAGTCATTGTCATAATAGTCATAATGTTTCTCACTGTCTGGCAGTGAGAAATGTCCTTCCCTCCATTCCAGTTGGTTGTCGCAATCTCTATGTAGAGGTTATACTTTTGGATGCAATTGTTCAGAAACTTATTGAAGACCAGTTATAATACACATTTGTCCAAGAGACTTGGAAATATAACAGTGGGTATTTTCCAAAATGAAATATATATAGCCCATGGACCTGATAGATGATGCAGAGAATTGCAAAAAGAAGTTTTTCTTTTAGTTGCTAATTCATGTTTATATTATTTAAGTTATATTTTATAAAATTATAAAATATCTTATTGTTTCAATAAAATATATGGATTATGTTATGATAAAAAAACATACTGGGCATATACCCTTAAGTATGTTTGACTGGTGAGGGTTTGTGATCAGAGAGCACAAAAGCAATATGTCAAAGTAACGAGGCTAAATAAAAAGCACCATGAAATGAAAACTCTGAGTTATGCGGTAATAACCCTTAGAGTTAGAATAATCCATTGTTTCATCATTCAATGAATTCAGATCGAATTATTTGAAATTAACAATATTTGATCATCTCTGATCCTAAACAATCAGCAATCTACTTGGTTCTATTTGATATTTATGAAATATATCTCATGATGAAAATCATGATATCTGTTGCTAATAAAACAAAGATAACCTTGCCCGCAAAACATTTAAGTTTATTCTATTTGCACAGACATAATGCATTTAACTTCCATAGCACTAAACAGAAGAGAAAAAAAGTTCGAGGAATGACCACATTCTTGTTTTTGCTTTTCTTGTTTTTGTTATCGATGCTTTCTTTTTTGAACCATAAGACTCACAATTCTGTGCCTAAATTTCTAGAAAATTAATACTTTACTCAAATCCAACATTAAGCAGCACAAAACACGGCACTTACTGCTCAAGTTGCATCATCACAAAATGGCACTGACTTCAGTAACTGGGCAAATGGTTATGTGGAAGATTCAGAGAGAGGTAGTGAAAAACTGATGAATTAAAAATTTCTCTCTGTTGGATTTCTAAACATATCTTCCACCACACTTATAAAATATTCTGAACTTTTCACAAAAAAGAAAGCTTTATAATACAATAAGTGTCTCATCCTTAGCCATTCAAGGTCTGCTGTATTTATCCTCAAAACAAAACACTCTCAGATTCAGTTTATCAGTTTTACCCAAAAAGGCAAATACAGTGGCAAGAAAGGGCAATTACATATTGTCTGCCTGTGTCTGGAAATGAGAAGTTTATGTTTCTGTTCACTAGTAGATTGCCTGAATCATACATAATCTCTGAGATGGAAGCTATATTTATTTGAAGTAATTGCCTAATTTTAACTCAGAAATGTGGGTGATTTCTAGAAGAATCCTTCAGCTAACAGCAATTGCCCTGTTTTATGACTTGAATGCATATAGTTTCTCAAAGAAACATAGTTGTGACATGAGTGGTTCATAGGTATTTTCCACCTATCACATTTTTCATATTTTAAATCTTTACATTTTTCATCTATTTGATTTGTGAATATCAAATGTGAATCTGAAATAGCAATTCATATTATTCACAGTCTGTTCATTGTATGCTGGGTTAAACAACACAAAAGCTCATCTCTTTCCTATCTACTCAGCAAACACAATTCTTATCATAACATATGCAATATTACCCCTCTAATTCTTACAACTCTCATTGGTTTTTGCTCTGTTGTATGAATTAATTGTTTGTGTGTCATCTACCTCAGTAGGTTAGATGCTGGTGTAGAGTAATTCCTAATTTTTTTGTCACTCTGTAGAACCTAAAAAGTTTTTGCTATGGTTAGTGTCTAGATGTTCTAAAACACTCATGTGATCTTAGGGTTTTTTCCGAGGTGGCTGAATTTAGAGGGTGTGATTGAGGAAGGGTAATACAATGCTGGGATTAAGGGTGTTGGGACTAAGGATGATTGTTTGCTGGATCAGTCCACTGATTGGATTAGCACCACCCGAGTCTCACTGGACTGGATACAATATAAGGGACACAGAGAGGCTTTATACACTCTCTCTTGTTGCTTTTGCTACTTTCTGCCATGAACTGTTGCACCTTTGCCATGTGCCACTCTAATTGGATTCAGAGTGCTCAGTGATGCAGGAACTCAACCTCTATAGCCAAGACAGAGGGAAATCTGGCTACTGCTCCAGTTGGCAACAAACCTTGGCATCATCCAAATGGAGTTGGTTTTAGGTGCATTCAGGATAAAAGAGTTCAGGAATCAAGAAGACTTCCACCCAGATTTCAGAAGGCCCCAGAAGCAGACAGTGTGCCCCTGAGAAAGCAGTGTGTGAAAATGTGAGTGTGAAGCTAAAGGTGCAGAGAAGACCCCAGAAGTTTGGAGAAGCCAAGGACATGGATCTTCTGAGAAAAATTGCAAGGAGGAAGCAAAGCCTACTCAATAGAGAAACCATGGGAGCTCCAACCACAAGAAATGTCACAGGGGCAGAGCCACCAAGCCCTTTGTGGGCTTGAGCCACATCTTAACACAGATTGCCTCAAATGCTGCACATGGAACTACAGGACTTAATATTTGCCCTGCTGAATTTGGACTTACTTTGGGCCCATTCCTTTTATACCCCTGTTTGTAATATTTGGAATGGGAATATCTATCTTGAGTCATTGAATGTTGGAAGTGTTTAACCTTCTTTTCATTTGTAAAGGGGCTCACAGCTAAGAGTTTGTCTTAAATCTCAGAGGATACCTTTGATGTGAACTTTTCAACAATGCTGAAAATGTTAGGACTTTGGCAAATATTGGAGATGGTCTACATGCCTTTTGTATAAAGGGATGTGCATGAGTCTTTGAGAGGCAAGGGGAAGAATGTTATGGTTTGTGTCTAGATGTCCCCCCAAAGCCTCAAGCAGTCACTTTGTCAAATCTGTCTTAGTTAATTTTTTTGTCACTGAGACAGCTCTTTATAGATTTGGCATGAAATAAATATTTGCAAATAAAATTTTGAAACATTAATAATAAATAGCTTACATAAATAACATCAAAAAATCCAAAAAATTCCTTTTACTACGTAGACAGACTTAAATAAATCAGACAAAATGCCAAGGTAGCCACACCATAAATACACTCTATAATTTGATAGTGTAAGTGAAGAATTTACCTTGTCCCACATATAAGTTCACATCAATTCTATTCCTATGAATAAAACCCCTGTTCTTTGTACCAGAGAATATTCCATGTGCTAGTCTCTTTTCATATCATAGGTCATTTGAATATTGAAAGTAGATATTTCCCACATTTCACAAACTGATTCATTCTCTGAAGATTAACTTGAAAAAAAAACACAATGTCATCAATTCATATGTGGAGAAAAAAAGAAATTATAAAAACAGTATTTAAAAAATTCAAAATCCATATTATTAAACCATAAATTTTCACATGATGTAGAAGCTTTGATATTACAAAATTTTTTAAGAATGTTGGCCCTCTTTTTACCTAGATATATTAATTAGCTATATATCCTGATTTATTTGCTTGTGAAAAAGTCCATAAATATAGAAATGCAATTTATGATTTAAATGTATTTTGATAACAAAATTTTGAAAGGAAAAAGCAAACACATTAAAGATAGTTTAATAAAGACTGTATGTCAAGTATGTCAAATGAGATGAAATGTCTTTTAAAGTCTTTCTTCAAAATATTTAAGTACTGAAAATATCAAGAGTTTTACATATATATCTCACATAAAATTATATATTTTATATCCTATTAAATATTGTTTTTGACTTTTATTAGTACATGCTTGCAGCACATAATAATCAGCTTCATTATAGGAAATTTCAAGAAATGTGGTATGTATGTGTACCTGTTCCACCCTCTTTTATTTTTCCACCATTGGATCAGCTATTTATCTTATAAGACCTTGTAAATTTAATTATTGTTTATACAGATTTTAAAAAGATGATTAGGCCAAAGAATATACAAAACATGTAAGATGGTTGTGCTAAATCAAGGTACACTTTTAGATACACTGTATGCACTGAATCTTTTTTCTCCTTTTTCCTATTATCTGTCTTTTATTTTGTACTTTATTTGATAAACTTAGGTCATTTGTAGGAAAATGGATGCACTGTGACACCACAATATTAAGTGAAATAACCAGACATCCAAGCCTAAATATCACATTGTTTCTCTTATTAAATATTATAATTATGCATACATGCATGTATTTGCTTTGGATTAACCACTACTGAATAAATTATGTCCGAATTTTACTTAGTGTCTTATTTGTCAAGAGCAGGGTGAAATAAATGATCACGAAAAAATTAAATGGACTCCTTGTCCTAAATTTTTTTAAAATACGGACTCTGGAGGAAAAATCTTCTAAACTGTTCCAGAAGAACGTGTTTCTGATGAACCTGGGATTGTGAACCTTGAAGTGAGACTGTTAGGCCATTAAAACTCTCCAGAAAATGTTTTAGGAATTAGAGAAAACACCTTTTGGGAACTGGCTGGTTGAACTGAAGCAAAAGATTCCAGGTGTCAGAATAAACAGTTCAGGCAGGAAAAAAAAAATGAGTGTAACCTCATTAAGTGTAATCATCCTGACTCCTCAAGCACATGCAATGACTTTTAAGCCCTGGATAAGAGAATTGCATATGAATGGAGAGTTGTGTTTTTGGGATATGAGACCATCTCTTGACACAGGAGACAAAAATACTAGATTTCATAACTCAGAAGAGTTGGGTAAATGTCCCATAATACCATCACACAGAAGTGTATTGTAGTTTTACCATAGCCCCTGGTTTGCTAGCTCTCCTAATTATATGATGATGCTTCCTTAAATGTACAACTAATTTAGAAAGCCTAGGCCATATTAAAGATTATACAAGAAAGTATCCCACAATTTCATTTATATTTTATGGTGGCTCCTCTTATGTAAATCAATGCCAATACAAATAGAAAAGATACATCCCTGAACAACACTTTCCATTAAAACACTAGGGGTCCGATAGAAAAAAAAACATATATTGAAGCATAATTCGTTAGTCCTTTGATCAGATAGGATGTACAGGTATATATAAAACAAAAGAATGATTAATTATAACACTAGAGTTGATGAGTCCTAATTACAAAGGGAGAAAGAAAAAGGCAAGAAAATAAAAAGGAAAGATACTCAAGTTTCGAACTATCTTTCAGCAGTGATATGTTAGCCACTAAAAGCAGACAAAAGAACACTAAAGTTGATCTTTCATATAGAAAAATACACTAAGCATTCTCTTGTTCTAGGGACAGAATTTTACAATGCACTAACTCTACCACTACTATTTATTACTTACCTGATGTATCTCTCAATGAACATGTCCTATTTCATTCAGTTAATGAGGTAGCATGAAGTAGCATTAACACTTTCTTTTTATAGTTGAGTAAACTGAGATATGGCCAAATAAACTGTCCACAGGCACAAAACTGCATGTTAAATACAAGAGCCAGAAATCAAACCTAATATATTCTTTCCAAGCCAATGTTCATCTCAATGCCAATGCTTTCTCATTTTCTGTAAGCCAACAATTGTCAGAAAAGTGTAATATTTGTGAATGGAACTAAATCATTTTTAAATAAAGACAAAAATATAAATATATATATATATATACTGCTTTAAAAAGAAAGGAAAGATGAACTGTACTTAAAAATGATGTCATCAATAAAACATATGAAGGTAAATGAAAAAATGGTCAACATGACTATGAGAGAAATGTGATTCAAAACCATGATACATCTTCTCACCACAGTAAAAAGTGGCTATTATTCAACAAGCACAAAATACGAATACTAGTAAATATTTCAGAGAAAAGGAAACTATACACTGCTGATAGAAATGTAAATGAATGCAGCCACTAAAAAAAGAGTGTGAAATTCCTCAAAAAACTAAAAACAGATCTAACTATAAGATCAGTCATCCTCTGCTTGGTTTTTATCCAAAAGAAATTTAATCAGCATATCAAAGACCTACCTGAACTTCTGTGTTTATTATAGAATTATTCACAATAGCCAAGATATGGAATCAACCTAGGTGTGTAGTATAGATAAATGGATAAAGAAAATGTGGCATATATTCACAATGTAATATTTTTAAAAGAATTATATCCTGTCATACATGGCAAGATGTGTGGAGCTGGAGGGTAGTATGTTAAGTAAAATATATAAATCAACACAGAAAGACAAGTATTAAACATTGTCTCTCACATATGGAAACTAAAAATATTGATGTCAAAGTAGAAAAGAGTAGAATAGTAATTACTCAGGGAAAAAAGAAATAAGGGTTGGGAGAGATAAAGGCAGATTGGATAATGAGTATTGAAACACAAGAGAAATAAGTTCTATAGTACTGCAGTATGTTTACATCTCAAAATAGTCTACTATATATTTTGTGATGAACTTGTGTTCCAAATATACCAAAATGATAGGAAATGGAATTTCTAATTACCCTAATTTGATCAACAGGTACAGTACATATGTAATGAACTATCACATTGTACTTCACAAGTGAACAATTATTATGTGCTAATTAAAAAGAAACTGAATTTAAAAATACACCATTTATATAAATAATCACTAAAACAAATGGTTAGATGTTAATTTTTTTAAGGCCATGTGGCCATGGTGGAAATACTGAAATACAATGGAATCATTTAAATAAAAATAATATAATTCAAATAAATTGTCTCTTACTGGAGTTTAATAATGGTCACAAGAAATAAAAACTTCTGTTTAAGAAACAAAAAAATAAAAGTTTAAAAAAGAAAGTTAATCATAATCTCAATTTTTATTTTAATTGGATGGATTTGATTATCCCTTACCAGTCAGATAAGGATTTGATTGTTCCTCAATCAACCCCTCTACTTACAGTGTGACAGAATTATCTGACTGTTCATTAGATCATCCTTTCATTCAGAAGTATAGATTTGTGTGATCAAGAGTAGAATGAGTCTCAGGTTAATTCTTTCTAAATATCAGCAAGCATTGTCCTACAATGAAAGTGAATTTTTTAATCTTAAAAAATTACTTTCCTACAGAAAATAGTAAAATAGTAAGTGTTAAGAGCCCCACCTCTACTTCAAAACTTCAGTTTCAGTCTCAAGGGAGAAGAGTTTGATAAAAAGAAGGAATAAAAAGACTATTACACATGAAAGCACTTGGGAAACCAAACTTATAAACTCTAATAGGGAACCTGTAATATTATTTTACATTTTATCTCCACTTATAAAAACTAAAGTCTTCTCCTAAAAAGGTTTTTATGAATGAACACCAAGCACGATGAAAATGACAATTAAAAAAAAAAAAGCATAATGCAAGATTCTTTACCATTTCTCTGATATGATGCTTTGGCAGTCTGTTGAAGTAAAAACCCTTTCCCATACTAATGTTTTCAAAAATCAGTAAAAGTGACAGCCAGAGAATTTTTCAAAAAACATACTGCTATCAATATTTTAAATAAATTGATTTTGTCATATGGTAATTTAGGTAGTGTTATAGTTTGTGGTCCTGTGACCCCACCATGGCTCATGTAATCATGCATGGATGTGGCTGAGTCTGGCATTCATGATTGGTTTGTTGTCTAGCATGGGGATTGGTGATGTGACTGCTGAACCTGCCCAGGGCTGGAGCTTACATACAGGGTAAGGGCAAGAGGAAGGGGCTTCTCTCTTTTGCCGGGTTCAAGCCTTGTTGTTTGGCAGCCTCCATGAATGGCTGCTCTGCCATGCCATGCTGCCTTGGAGCCAACTGAGTATGGACTGAAACCCCCAAGAACTGTAAGAAATAAACCTTTTTTTCCCCCTAATTTTTTGGTGTCAGGTGTTTTGTCTCTGCAACTAGAGAAAAGTAACTAAGACAGGTACCTATTTCCACATTAGATAACAAAGCATATTAGCAAGTTTAATGACTACTATAATTGAAAAGTAGAAAAGATCTGAAAATGATATTTTGAAATGCCTGGAAAACTGTAAACTGATATAAAATGCCTGTGATTTCTGTAAGTGATCAAGAAACAATTGCCAGTAGTCTTTACATGGTACAATATCAAAAATCAGAATTAAGAGTAATGTCACAATTCAGCAAAAAAGGAACATTTTTTCCATGAAATCTTGAAAGTTAGAAAACTAGAATAAAGCAATGACAAATACCAGTTTAATGTAAAAGGCAAAGAAAGGCTTTTTCAACTTCGTTAAAAACTAAAATGTATAGGATCTGGTAGGAAAACAATTCCAAAATATGTGGGCAACAACTACCAGCTTTAGTATGTTGACCTTCAAGTTTTCAAGTTTTCTTGTCTTCTAAGTACATTTTCAAAAGATTGAAAAATTCTTTCACCAAAGCAAAAGGTAACAAACATCATTTTGATTATAAAATACTAATCTGGTGAGAGTTTAAATTTTGTCAGAAAAATCACCTAAGTAAAGTCGTTATCTTATTTTGCTTATATTCATTGATTTGTTAATAAAACATTTACAAAGTGCTTACTATATGCCAGTGGTTTTAGACATGCCAGCTGTCAGCATTGAATTGTTACTTGTTCATTTGAGCACTAAATTGGACTAGTTAACTTGAGACACCTGAAACATCTGTCACAGACAGGAATTATTTGAGTGCTGCTTATGTAAGCCATGTAAATATAGTTCTTACTCTAAGAAGCACATATTTCAGCAAGTGGAGAAGACTTCAAGTGTTATTTAATAATCGTGTGGTATTCGGCAATACAGAAGAGCAAACTACCAGTGAAACATTAGAAGACGATCTTGGATGGAACAAAAGGCACTACAGTATATTCAAAATAAAGACAATGGGACTCTTCCATAGTTCTGGGACAGAAAAGAGCTGGATGTATTTAGAGATACTAAGAGAATAGTACACAATAAAGGTGGAGAGCAGGCAGAGATTACATTCTATAAAGCACCCTAATCCTAACCCTAAACATTTGATCATGTTCTTAAGAATTTTGGAAGGTGACACATGGTTTAAGTAAGTGAATGGTTATGATACATCTGCATTTTAAAAAGTTTACTTTGGCCACGTTATAAGCGTATTATGTGGAAGGTCAGTCAGGATCTACCAATGCACTAACTCAGGCAAGAAATGAAAGTCACTCATACTCAGAGTTTGACAGTAGAAACTCAGAACAGGAAAATTCAAGGAGATTACATAAATTAAAAGTAATGCTTATCTAAGAAGGATTATAAAAGAATTAGGTACCCAGGTTGATTCCCTTTTTTTAAAAGGAAGTGATGGTTGAAAAGGAATGCCATTTATAGAATCATAGAAATCAAGATGTGGTGGAGACTTCTATATAAGAGAAAGGGAAGGGAATACTTTGTTTAATTATGGACTAGTTAACTTAAGACATCTGAGTCATCTAAATGAAGATGTCAGAAAGGTTCTTGAGTCTCTGGGACAGCTATTCATAATGGGGGCCCTAAACCATAAATACCTATTTAGGAGCTATTAGTCTTGCAAAAATCAGACACTAAATAAACACATTTAAAAGAATACTCCTACAAAGGTTTTGGAGAAAAAGAAATAAAAGTAGTAGAGAGAAATAAGTAGTAGCAAGAAAGAGAAAAAGAAAGAAGTAGTAAAAAGGTAGTTATCAACAGAGCCCAGGTGCTGCTAAGAGATCAACAATGAAGAGGACAGACATAAAGTTCCGAGAACATCTATTTTGGTGCAGAGTTTATATGAAGCCAAAATAGAATGGCTTAAATAGTTAATGGAAAAAGAGGGTACAGGATCTGAAGTATAAATAGGTCTTTCTTCAGTTAGGTCTGTGAATGGCAGCAGATTAGTATGGATGGAAAATATGGTGCTAAGAGATTTCAAGGGTCTTCATACTATTGAAACATTTGAACAGCAAGGTATGTACTTTACAATTCTAAGTTTTTCGTACTAGATTTTGAATTATTAAAGTTTACAAGAAAGTAAGTTTGAAATAAATTCTACGTAAGAGAAAAAGACTATTTCTGAGAATGCTGAAGCATACATCTGAGCTACCAGTTTAAGAAATTCAGACTAGATTTGATGTATTTCTTCATGAATTTACCAAATGCTTGATACATATGCTGGATATTAATGCAGAAATAAGCAATTGTGTTGATTTTACTCAGTAACATGAAACATTTCCAATAGACTGTGGTTAAAAATTTTGAAATGAAGTAAAACAAAATGTGCCCAGAATATTCCAAAGAAAAAGAGGCAAACTTACAAACTACACAGACAATTTACAGTTCCCTAGATCTTCTGAAAAGAGGAATTGCTGGTAACTAAAGTTGATTGTTTCTTGTCATCAAGATTAATTGGTAGTTTAAGACACATATGTGCCATTATAGACCTTCTAATTACCACATTTCTGATGTTGCTATTTTCCTATTCTGCTGCCAATAATTTACGTGTACTGTTTCTTCTCTTCAGTAAGCAAAGGAAACAAAGTGATGTTAATGAGGGATAACTAGAGAAAGCTAAAAGAATCCCAGCCAGCATTCCCTTTTCCCTTTTAGATTTGCATTCAGCATTTCATGTGAAAAATATCATAAAGTGAAAATTACCAACAAGTATTAGATTTAGTGTTGCACCCTGTCGCACCTTTGGAAACAGCATTAAGTCTTCAAGGATAATTAGAAACTGGTAAACCAACAAATTAATAAACTATCCCCAGGTAGCCCCCAAAAGATACTATGGCTCCTACAAAGTGAAAAAACATTCACAGGGAGAACTGCATGGACTGGGAATACCTGATTTTATAACAGTTTAGAAGGTGAATTTTATCAGCAATCTTAAAATATAAATGAAAACAAATGATTTAATTGAAGCAGTAAACATTTTACACATGATTTTATATAAAACATATTTATAGAAATATTGCTTATTGACAGCTTCATTTTTAAAAATTATCAGATGACAAAAATAAGCCTTTGCACATTATCTCATGCTGTTCAGTATTTGGCTTGAAGCCCAGAAGAGGGTCATGCCTTTATAATGATGGAAAATGAAACTGTAAAACATCCCAGGGTTTAGAAAGTACTGCTGAGACATAGCAAATGAGTTTTCTACACTGTTTTGCACACAGTAGGTATTCAGCAAATATTTATTTGCTAATGGAAATATTAGTTGTCATAGAAGTCTGCCCTATTTGTTGTCATTTTGCTTAACTGGTGTATATTTACTTAGTAGACATTAACAAAGACTCTCAGTATCCAAGTCATTGTATGTGGATGTTAATATGTTGTGGTCTTGGATTAGTTATTCACAGTCTTATGGGTCAGTTTCTTCATTTGTAAAATAAGGTTGTTAAGTCCATAACTAGATGTTTGCCCAAAGCCACCTCAGGGGCTCATAGGTGAAGGTTTTGGAGGATAATTAAATCATAGGGTTGCTATAGATAAACATAATTTTAAGAGGTAGGGCATGGTTTTTTAAAAAAAAAGCTTAGTTAGTTTATGAATAAGGCAGTTAGTTAGGGCCTGAGATGGAGTTGGGTGATCACCATATTGATAAATAAAATAAGACTAGAGTTAACTAGGACTTTGGACTAAGTATGAACTTCCTCAGGAAACACGGACTTGAGGCTCCTGCCCATTAAAGGGAGCTTCATCCCCTCCCTAGGAAGCTCCTGAGTTTCTAGGAATTTAAAATGCAGAATAACCAGGTTTTCTTCTAAATTCCAGGTTCCTTTAAACTCTATGTGTTGAGTTTCTGGGTTAGAGAACCGGATTTCCAAATGGTCATTTTAAAATCACAGATTGACCTGTAATAGGGAATCACAAAACAACTGAGCAATACTTGTGTTCTGTTTATTCATAAAAGTTCCGTAAGGTGGGATTGTGAGGACATTCCACTTTTCAGATTCCTCTCCTGGAGAAATCAGAAGTCTTTTCTTTTCCTTCTACTTAATTCCAATAAAAACTCTCCTAAGATTCTCCTTTTGGTTTGTGATGTCATTCCTCAGTGTTGCAAGAGCATGAGCTTGGTTTGCACAAAATTTACTGTTACATGTGGAAGAGGGGGTTCACTGGTGGCCTGAGTTGGAAGGGTACCCTTCCCTGCTTCCCTGCTCCTCCCTTATCCTGGCTTCCGTGATCTGAGCTGATCTCTTCTAACGAGGTACTTCCACCATATGGTGTCTGTGTTTGAGCTTGCTGAACTTAGGCTGAAACTTTTGACAACTGAGCCAAAATAAACCTCTTCTTTAAATTGCAGGTGTCTGGTGAGATGGGAGATTAGGATGAAGTTAAGATGGCTGGGGAAGTAGGTATGACCTGTGAATTATAAGATTCTGAAAAACCTGCACAGAGCAGTTTCCAAAATGCTGCACATGGACTTATTCCAAGAACTTGAGCAGGTTTTCAGTAGAATGGCCTGTACCTGAAGTAAGTGTGAGGTGTGGAATCCCAGCACCACCTCTCAGAACACAGAGGTAGAAGTTCTTATGGGTTTCCTTGAGATTTGTATAGTATGAAAGAACATAGATACTAAGAAGAGTTTGCTGTCGTGGCTTTTTTCATAATGGCCTGCCCTGCTTTCTCCTGGTTGTTCTTTTACTTTGCTTTTATTTCCTTTATCCTTTTACTTGGCCCATGCTTGCTCTGTAAAGCCACTTTCTCCCTTACTCTTCACTGCTATTTTCAAACAAAGCTTGCCACTGCTTTTTGCTCATTTCATTCAATTCTTATTTCCAGGAGAAAAGAACCTGGATTCTAACTCCACAAGGAGAGCCAAGTAACACAGAACCTACTAACATTTAATAGGTGAGCCAATTTTAAAAGGAGCTACCACAAAATATTTTGCCATAGCATAGCCAGGAGACCCAATCACCCTGGCATGCTGTCCCATCCATGAAAAAATGACTAAGATAAAGGTTAAATATTGATGGTTGGGTAGGTAGATAGATAGATAGATAGATAGCAGAGAAATAGATGATAGAGAATGTTTGTTATTGAAAGCAAAGCAGATACTCTGTGTAAGGCTAGATTTTTAAAAGTCTATAAAATTATCTATATATAATCCATAACTGTAGTGCAATTCTTATATAATTAACCTTAGTTTATATGACAAATGACATTTAAAATATAAGGAGGCACCAAGATTTGGAAGTATATTTTAGCTTCTGCTGTTAGTTTGATCATTGTTTCTTCTGAATATTTTAACAAGACATCCTAATATGAAGTAATGTTAGGACTTTTAAGTACTGCTGGAGGAGAGAATTTTAATTATAATTGATGCATTTTGTTTGCTATTTCTCTTTCTCAATGGTTCTATACTTAATATTCATACATTGGAACAAATTATCAGTACATGCCTGTCCTGAAGTTGGCTAACAGGATAGGAAAGAAAAATACTACATAAATTTTCAAATATAAGTTTGAATATAACTTTTAAACATAAGGAATGAACTTAATTAGCAAAACCTACAATACATTACACACACACACACAAATGCACGAACTTGAAACACATGTCCAAGATTAAAAAAACCTTAGCTACAAATACACATATTCCTCTTGTGCCAAACATTAAAAGAATATCTCATATTCTCTGGAAGCATTTATTAAACACATGACTCGACAAAGCACAAACCTCAAATCAACTTAATTTGTGTCATGTAAGTGTTCACACATGAAAAAAGGTATCACATTTCATTGAAACTACTTCTTTAGAACTGAACACTTACTTACATACTTTGGAAATTTCAGGATACAAGACGCCCTCTTCCTAAGTCTCTAGGAAAATTGACAAGAACAAAATTTAATGTTCATAGCAAAAAATTTTATAATCACTTCTGAACAGTGAAAAATAGAGTATCTACTCGATAATAGAGTTTGATTGCTGTCAAAATGAACTACTTACCACTTGAAATGTCTAAACTTGTAAAAATATTTGTGGAAAAATCTTTACAGTGTAACAAGACATGGTGCTATGTCTAGTAATATAAAGTCTAGGTTATTATAAGCATTATTAAATCAAGCATAAGCAGGAGAATACACATTAAGATTTGCATGGACTTGAAAACAGTGTATACTCAAAGTCATTAATTTACTATAGCAGCATGCTATACCGCAGGATATGGGTGCATGAATAGACTTTCCAATAAATTTTCCCTAAATGATTATTCAGAATTTATTTAATAAGTCAGGGAGAAATCAACTTTTTAAAATAAAAATATCACATGTTTATTACTTACATTATGAGTGTTTCCTGCATTAACCATTAAAATAATGTGTGTGTGTATGTGTATATATATATATATATATATATATAAAACCTAGGGTAAAACCAAAATTGTTCAGCATGTGAAGGACTGAGTATACATATATAAAATAATGCATATATGTATATATATATATGTATATATATATATATATATTTGCATTTTACCTGCAATTTCACATATGTCCCCTGTCTCTAAAAACTGGACCAAATCTCTCATCCAAAATCATTAATAATATTGTTGATATAAATGACAGTAACCAGAACTATCATAGTACAGTAAATGAGAATTCTTAAGTGAGACTAATATAAGGAAAGTTCTCTCCAGTTTTAGGTTTTACATTTTGTTCTGTTTAGTTGTTTGCTTGCTTTTAATATTTGCTTGATTTTAGAAAAATAATTATTGTTGGAAGCTTATAAATTAGATATTGGTCTGAAGAGGTCATTTAATTGCCCATTTATAACTGAAATATTTTGTTGGAAAGAGTTAAACCTGAAAAATATCAGTTTGAAAGATATAAACATATAACAGGTTGCCATAAAAAGTGTATAATTTATTGTCTATCAGTACCAAAGTTGGGTTAGTTGTAGGTATAAACAAGAAAAACTTGGGTAATACCTTTACAAAACTCTCAGAGTAATAAGGAATAGAGGCACTGCTCAAGTAACTGTGATAAATGTGCTAAGTGTTGTAATTGAAGATGTATAAGTGCAAGACACTTTGATAGCCTGAAGCAAGTAAACTCACACTAGAAAGTTGGAACTGATATCACTGTGAATGTGAAATGATTTAAAAGAATAATCCTACTCAATCTTGGGGAAGATTTAGGAAAACTGACATTCAACATTCTGCATGTAAGGATATAAATTGTTACAAATTTAACATAAAGCAAGATGTCGACCATAATTAAAGCTTAATAAAGAATATCTATCTTCTAAACAACAATTCAGTTTTAAGAACAATTACAATATTCATATATATAAACATATTTATAGCATTACTGATTATGTAGACAATTTTGCTAATGTAAAATTAAAAAGTCATCATTGCTAAGTGTTTTAAAGCAAATATTAAAAACAGCCTAAACTACTTGGATATCAAATATAGAATTTTTTCTAACATTTGCCTGTCATAGCTTAATATTAATAGGATATAAATTTGTAAATTGTTGAAAGTTTTTACCATTGATATTCTAAACTTTTACAAATGTAACAAGTGATCTGGAGACAATTTTTGTAGTTTACAAATTACTTAGTGACTGCTGAGTAACTATTATATTTTGCCCAATGTTGCTTTAAAATTTGTTATGAAATAGTAGTAAAATTATGTGTAATTTTAATCTCAAGATTTTCATAGAAAAATGTATATAATTATTTTGTGAACTGATTTATTATTTCTTTATACACATTAGGAAGAGAATAAATAAAACTTTCTAAAGAAACAATGACAAAGTAAGTCAAAAGACAAAAACATTGTCTAGAAAAAGAATGATCTTATAATATTATATAAAATTACCTCACTTATTTGTATCAAATAGGGAAATAGTAAGTGATAAAATTTTCATCTGTCCATAGTATTTCAGAATATTCAAATAATTTTCTACCTGAAATGTTGTTCTCAAGCAAGGAGGATTAGTATCTCTCAGGCACCCATTGGACAGAAATTTAGAACCACTCCAATGGTTTGGAACCAAAGTAATTTTTAGCAAAATTTTCAGGTAACCTACATGTCTACTAAAGTTTATGAAGCACTACTCTAAGAACCTTGAATATTACTATAAGTAAACAAATATCAAGATGCCTATCCCTGTGTCATTTACTAGGTTAAAATAACTATTGAGGAAAATACATTAAACAGAAACAAATTTTAACAGTTAGGAAAATCAAAAGGATAAAATAAGTGAAACAAAAACTATTACAGAACCAAAAACATTGAAAATGTCAAGAATTAATAAGTTAAATAAAATTGATAACTTACATTGTAAAAACTAAAATCTTGTGATAATATTACTAGAATAATTTATAGAAAATCAAAAATTAAGTAAAACTCTAAAAAGTGAGCAAAATAATTTCAAGAATTAAAGAATTTTAAAAAGAAAAATGTTGTAAAATGAAGTCAAAAAATATCCAGTAGCACAAATTATCACTTTTTTCCCAAGATATAAGGACTTTGGATAACAGCCAGTTCATGGGGAAAAAACAACAAACATTAACAAAACCAAACAATTGAACTTGAACCTGGTGCTCAACAGAAAGTTTTTACCAAATTGTCTGAAAAATCAAAAATAGTAAGACTCTATAGGAAGAGAATAAAACATAAATACTTTACAACACAACATTCCCAATACCCAGGGTAAAACCAAAATTGTTCAGCATATGAAAGACTAAGTGAGGAGGATCATAGCATAGTAGTGAGCTAGAAGCAGCAGGGTTCAGGAGATACTGAAAAGATGCTCCCCAAGGTCTGCAGGTACAGGAATGGAGGGTGGAGGGGAGCCAACCACAGAAAGAAAACTTGAAAGAGAAGCATGTCAACTGAATTGTAGCAAAGAGGGTGCTTGGGGTAAGGATTAGAGTTACTTCTGGATTCCAGCCCTGCACACAACAAAGGTTGATATGGAGAATATACCATCTTTGGAAAAGCTCAAATGCCCCTACAGAAAAAAACTAATAAAGAAATGGCTATGGGGTGCAACCCATGCCTAGCATAGCAGCCACTACCCTGGGCCCACTTGCCCTAATTCAGCATTCTCAAGAGAGGGACTCCTCAGATCAAGACATTACAGGAAGTGGAGGTCAGAGAATCACTCAGAGGGCATTGACTGAGTTGGAACCAGTAAGTACTAGAGACTGAGAAACAAAGGTGATGGTCCTGGTTAGGTGCATGAATGTAGACTTTGAGGGATCTGAGAGACTAAGAATTTCAGGTGCTTGAAGCAACTGTGACCAGTGGAGTCCCGGGCTGGAGAAAAGACACTGGAGTAGTGCCAGAGTAGGCACTCTTGCATCATTGCCTCCCATGCTGCTGAGCTCTGTGCCTGTGTGGGCTTCCTCCTGCCACCCCCAAATGTTACTAAATTTCATGAAGAAGGGATCTCTTCTGAAAAGCCAAAAAGGACCATCAATTAGCAAATTTGAAAGAGATACAGACAGAAAGATTGGTGCATGGTGCAGTGTAAAAAGATAGAGGGGAGTGGCTCAGAAAGAGCAGACAAGCGGCTTCATGGGTTACTGTAGAAGGAAAGGGATAGAGATTAGGCAAAGTGCTCCAGAGATCAATGGAAGACTGGGCACCAGACCAGTCATATTGTGCCTTTTTCCCTACCCTGATACAACTGAAGGTGCTTGGTAATGAGTCAGAGTCTTAATATCTTGCTACATATCCCCACAGCACTGCAGCTGAAACATAGCAGAGCTCTGCCTACAGCAGAAAGGAGGAGTTTTGATGGCCTGTTTGGAACCCGTATCTGCTCTATTCCCATATAGCCAAGAGACCAAGTCATTGGAGAACCATATCAACCATGTCATTGACACACTCAGTCTTCCAGTCACAGCCAAAGAGAACTAAAGCTCAGCATTGTGCGAGCATTATAAGACCAGGTCTCTACATTTTTGAATTAAGGGGAAAACCATCCTAGCAGAATCTGCCTGCAGTATAAATAGGACGGGAGGACTATTTACTTATGTGTGTGTGTGTGTGTGTGTGTGTGTGTATGTGTGTGTTTCTTTTTTCTTTTATATGGTTGTACTTTTTGAAAGAGCTGGATAAGGGGTATGACTGTATGCCAGAAAGAGTTACTGCTCTTCCCAAGACACACCAGCTATTCCCATACCAAGCATTTTTTATAAAGTTAAAAAAATTAGAATTGGTCTAAACCTTACTGTGTGCTCCACAAAGTTCAACTGAAAATTTCCCCTCTTTCTTTTGAGTAATTTTCACTCTCACATCATCTGAAATCTTCCCGCACTCACTTCTTTTGTATTGCACAAATGCTATCGATAGAATGCATATTTTCTTCTTTTTTATTTTTTTCTCTTTTTCACATGGTATTGATTTAATTAAGAACTAGGGGGGTCAGCAGTGTGCTAGTAACTGTATAGGATTACAAGTTTACTCCGTATCTCTATAGTTTATTACCTACTCATATTATGGTGCTCCCATTCCAATGGCTGTTTCACAAGATTAAATTACTTTTGTGGCTTGATCATAAATCATACACATCTTCTTTGTACTTTGCACCGCATGCCATTAAAACTCCCCCTCCCATTATTAACTTTTCCTCTCAGACTGTATTGGACAGTTTCTGATCACTGGGGGAAAAATGTCACCAACACCCACCACTTAAAGGATAAGAGATTTACTTAGACTCAGGGGGTTCAGTACATGACTAGCTGGCACTAAAATAGAAATGTCATGGAGGAAGGACATGGCAAAGAAAAGCTGTTCAACCCATGTAAGCTAGAAAGTAGAAAAGGTAGAATTGAAGGAAAATATACCTTTCCTGGTCACACTGGAAGTGACCTAAGTCTTTCCACCAGGGATCAACTCCAAGCACTTATGTGGAGTATTTTCGATTTAAACAATAATATTCTCCCCTAGGCTCTCAAAAGACTTACATTAATTTCAATATATATAACTAATTTATTCCACCTCAAAAATTTACCAAAGTTTTAACAATTCTAGCAATGCTAAAAAATCTAAGTTCAACACCTTGAGACTCAAGGAAAACTCTTATCCTCCAGAAGTCTAAAGAATGTTTAAATTCTTTCAACACAAAGTGGCACAGAGTAAATATTCTCATTCTAAAAGGGAGGATTAGGGGAACTAAAAGAATAGGAACAAAACAAGGCTGAAACACAGCAAAGCAATCATTAAACCCAGGGTAGGATGTGACGAGATATAAATTCCAAAGGCCTTGGTCAGTTCTGTCCCTCTGGCTTTGCAGATTGTAGCTCACATGTTTTCTCTTTTGGGATGACTGCTGACTGTTTTGGTTTTTGCTCACATCACATTCCTGGCATTTCTGACTTCCTAAGATCTGCAATGTATGCTTGGCTACATTCTCAAAGCTTCACACACCACTTCCTCAGGTGCACACTGTCTAGCCTCCCAAATCTTCTTATAAAATCTAGGTGGAACCCTCCATAGCTCCACAACTCTTGCATTGTACATACATGGAAAATCAGTGCAATGTAAGTGATACTGAGGTCTGAAGCCACATCAAGAAGTAGCCTGGACCCCTTGGACAATGGCTGCAGCTTCTCCTAAGTGTTTACATGATTAAACTTTGATAAATACTTCCCTAGGCTGCCCTTAAATGGCAGGGTTCTCTGTGGCTCACTTCTTGAAATAAAGTCTTTCAAAGGAGTCTACTCTTTCAGATGAGCCTGTGAATGGTGAGGCTTGATCAATTCCTGGAATGGCTTCAAGCTATCTTTTCTATTGTCCTGATGCAAAGTACTTGACTTCTTTTTAATGCTATACCTTTTAGCAACCACATTGTCCTTTCTGTCCCCTGTACACCTTTATAGGTGCCCCTATACTGACCAGGCTAAAATTTTTTCAAGTTATTCAATTTACTTTTAGTCACTGATTTTTCAACATAGGTATGGCTAAAAGTAGGCAGCACTGTCCACACCCCAGCCTGCATATTGAGCTGCTTTGATATTTTTGCCACCAGATCAATGAGTCCACTACTCTTAATTTTAGTTTCTCACAGAGTCTTGGGACATGATCAAAATATAGACAAATTCTTAGCCCTATTACATGATCTATTACCTGTAGTCCATCTTAGCCATAATATAGGATCTATTACCTACAGACTATCCTACATATAAGTCCTCATTCTCAGTTGAAAATCATGAGCCTTAACTTTACTATTAGAATTTCATTGGAATTCTCATCTTCTAAGCTCTGAGTGTCACCCACCAAGTTTTGTTTTTACCATTCTTGGGCTTCTCTAGTTGACATCTCCAAAACTTTTACACTCCTCTCATATTATAATTTCTTGTACTTCTAAACTGTATGGACAAGTACGGTTATATTATCAACCCTATTCCCTGTACCACTTTGCTGTATTAGCTTTCTCATCACTGAGGCAAAATACCCAACATTCACAAACAATGAGTAGAGATTTACTTTAGGCCAGAGTTACAGTGAATACTGACTATAGTCAGTTGGCATTAAGGCATAAATAGCACAGTGGAAATACCTGGTGAAGGACAACTGCTCACATACTAGAGTATAGAAACACACAGAGAGAGCAAAGGATGAGGGACAAGAATGTACCCTTTAAGGTCATGCCCACCATAATCACTGCTAAACACATGAAACTTTGGAGGGACATTTTAGATCTAAATCATAATAACACTCCTCCTAAATATACCATCCCTCTGCCCTGATTTTGCATGGCACAAATACTATCATTCATCATATTTTCTTATTTTTTAATTTTGCCTTTGCTTTGTTTTTTTTTTTCTTTTCAATCATTCCCTTCTTCCACTTTCAGAATATTTATGTACAATATTTGTGTATGTGAAATGGTGAAAAAACTTTAATTATTACTTTAGTTTTATAGTACTTTTCAGTGGTATATCAGGTCAATTCTCACTAAAAACTGTGCATAGGGGATTCAAACACAATCATTCTACCAGCACAATAATTGCTCCCAGTTTTATTACACTTTCCCTCAATCTCCAATTATACTTCCTTCCCTCTTCTTTTTCCAACTTCCCAAATAAATCTCAAGTCCTCCCTTCCTCTTCTATTTACTTTATGTATGATGATAATATCAACCTATTATCTCCCTCCTTTCTTTCATGTATCATGGTCTATTTTTCTTTTTTCTTTTTTTCATGAACAGATCACTTTATTTCCTACTTCCTTTTTACTTTCTTTATCCTCTTCATATGCCCCTTACTTTTCATTGGTACTATTTCATTGTCTTCCTGCATTACTGAAAAAAAGTGTAAATGTGTTAAAACAACTATGAAATTGTAATTTGATATTTGATTAGTCCTATAAATGTTGATGTAGTTTGCAACACAGTGACTGAGACTGACATGAATACTTTGATTATGTTAGCAAGTGCATGAAAACTAAGACATAAACAAAGAAGTCACATCACAAGGAGACGCATATGAATTAAAGAGATCTCCACAGAACCGGGCGTGGTGGCGCACACCTTTAATCCCAGCACTCGGGAGGCTGAGGTAGGAGGAGCGTTGTGAGTTTGAGGCCAGCTTGGGCTACAACGCGAGCGCAAGGCCGGCCTGAGCTACATAGTGCGACCCTGCCTCAAAAAAACTAGGGCTGGGAGTTTGGCTCAGTGGCTTCAGCGCCTGTCTGGCAGGCGTGAGGTTGTGAGTTCAATCCCCAGTGCCGCAAAAAAAAAAAAAGAGATCTCCACAGCAACAACATAGTTTTCTGACCTAAATGATCCTCAATCATCATGATAAAAGACTACACTTTTGAGAAAACAAGGCAACAAGATAGCACACCAAAAGAAAACAAAAACTGTTAACTTCCTAAAGCTAATCTTACAAGCAGTGAAGTAGTGATGTGAAGGAAGTTTCAGGCAAAGAACTAAAAAAAAAATGGTTAAAATGTTTGAGGAGATCAAAGAAGAAACAAATAAACAAATGGAAAAGATGTCCAATGAACTCAAAGGAAATATAAATAAACATATAAAATAATGAGATGTTCAACAAGCTTAAAGAAGACTAATAAAAACAGTTGATTGAGACATCAAGAGAGAACTGATCTGCCTTCTGGCATTGGACACTGTGTGACCCCGGAGGAGAACTAGAATGGGCCCAACCGGGCCCCAACTCGCCGGGCCCGCTCGGCGCCAGCTCACATCAAGAGAGAACTGATCCGCCTTCCGGGGTTGGGCACTGCGCGACCCTGGAGGAGAACCAGGATGGGCCCAACCAGGTCCCAACTCGCTGGGCCCACGTGGCACTGGCACGCGGGCTTGGAATCAAGGACATCACCCCCCCCACCCCCCGTAAGCAAGCTGCTGGCTCTGAGGTCTGGCTAAATTGATGGCAACTAAGGTACATAAAGCAACTAAACGCTAGTATTGTTTCGTAGATTTTGCAGGCCTCTGATTGGCACCCTGAACGTCTCTTTGCATGATGACAGTAGGCAATGTTGCAAATACGGGGGACTCTCTTCTGTCTTGTCTTCGAGGACCAATATGGTTCTCACCATTTTGCTTTACTCTGATCGTTATTATTTTTCTCTTTTTTTT
>RJWM01026680.1:0-27748 GCA_004363535.1 Dasyprocta punctata
ATCCTGAACAATGTCTGAAATGTCCATATATTGGGGCCTTCATTTTTTACTAATTATGTGATCAAGAAATGTGCAGTATCTGCAGACAGCCACAAGTAAAGAAAAAGCTTGGGTTATGCACACCTAAGTCCTGATCCCAAGCTACCAATAAGTTAATGCACTCTATTTGCAAGAGATAGATGGGACAGAGATAAGTAAAGCGAACTGCTAATAGATGTTTCTTCAGAAGTAAAGCATAAAATAAAAAGAATGGATAACAAAACAAACTCTTCGCTAAAATTTGATATCAAAGTAGTGTCTGTTTTAAACAAGACCATGGACCAAATTCTGGTAATCTCTTCATATTGTGCCATTTACTTCCCAGAATAAGGAAAAGGCACAATCATCAAAGTTTCATTTTGAAAACGAGGGGGAATTAAGTCCAGACACCAAGGACTGGAGGATGTGGTAGTCAGGCCCCTGACTTCTAAACTAAATGCCTGTCAGGGACAGTTGGATCATGATGTCTTGGTTACTTCTCCCTCGTTGCTGAGACAAAACACCTGACATCCAAAATTAGGGAAGGAAAGGTTTATTTAGATTACAGTTTTTGGAGGTTTCAGTCCATAATCAGCTGGTTCCAAGGAAAAGTGGTATGGCACTGGGGCAGTACTTCAAGGCAGCAGCCAGAGCAAAAACAGTCAAGAGTAAAATGGGGCAAGAGCAAGCCTTTTCTCCTCCCTTATATTGTATGCAGGACATCACCCCACCTCCAAGATGGGTGTAGCATTCACAAATCTCCTTCCTTTGCACAGGATGAGGATGTTTACAAAGCAAGAACCCTGGCTCCCTGCTGAGTCTCTCAGTTAAACTTCTAAACTTCCCAAGTTGACACAATGTATCAACCATAACACATGATGCCTGCACAGCCAACTACAAGGTGCTATACACAGGAGACAGAGTCTGGACAGTTTCATCAGCAAGGCCTCCTCTTGAGTTTATGTGACACCTTGGTGAGTCTATCTGTTATGATTTATTTTCTATGCTTTAAATATAGTATCTGTTCCCACGTGTTGTGTTTATGTGGCTTTACATAACACATAACCTAGTGGTGGCAATGAGGCAACAGAGAAAATACAGGGTTCTTTGTGAAACTCATTTGACTACGATATTTAGTTTTTACAAAAAAAAAATGGTTATCAACTCTTCTCAGTCAAAACCAAATAGCTCTTGCTTCTGTTGTTCTTCATGATTATGTTGAATAGTGTATGTGATTCATAGAATAAGTAGATAAAATCTGTTTCTAACACAAATGTTTATAAATCTTGGCTTCTATGTTTGACTAGTTTGGTATTATGCTATTCAAATTATAAAAATATAGTAGGCACATTCTATTTGCCCCACTTTACTCCTTCTAAATATGAATATCCCAGGACTCAGAAAATTGAAACAGCACAATGAATTGCATTTAACAAAACAAATTATTTTTCTTTTTCCACATATATATAGACTAGAAATATTATCGAATTTTGATCACCTATACTACATAGCCTTGGCTGGGCATGGCGGTACACACCTATAATCCCAGCCCTTGGGAGGCTGAGGCAGGAGGGTCACTGTGAGTTCAAGGCCAATTTGGGCTAAAAAGTGAGTTCAGTGCCAGTCTGAACTGCATAATGAAACCTTGTCTCAAAAAGACAAAAACAAAACAGACAAAACAAAACTATATAGTCTTTTACAGTCATAATTTAATATTTTCCATAAAGCTACAATATAAAATCACTATTAACTCATTAATACAGTTAAGTTTCATTGTAGCACATTTATTCTCAAAATGTGCTTACATTCAATTGTGTAGAATGCCAACATTTAAAAAGTCTGAAAAAATGTATCAAGTAGTAATTGAAATTCATTGTAGGTGAAAATGACATAGAAAATATCTTGAGAGATGCAGATGTTTTGACTTCATAGTTATTTTGATTCAGTAGTTCTGCAGTGGTGAGCAGAATCTTATCAAGAAGAACACACAGTATGCTTATTTTGTTTGTAGAAAACTCACTATAAAGATTGTTAAAGGAAGGTTACCTCTCTCCAGGGAAAGGTGTCTTGTGTTTTTTGTTTGTTCATTCTGTTTTGTGTTTTTTATGTCTTTTTTCATAATCTTCACCTAGCAACGTAGTATCTTTCAGTTCTCAATTGCAGATGCTAACTCCTTTTAAAGTTCCTCTACAAATATGCCAGCATTTTCCTCTTCTTTTGATTTCCGTAAAAATTAAAAATAGTGTTTTGTATTTCTTCACACTGACTTCCTGGTGTGTCAGTACCACTCCTTGCTTTTCCCAGTGTCTCATAGGAGCAGTAACATGTAATAGACACTTAGTAACAACTTGAGTAAAGGAAGTCAAGGAAAGAGGGATACAGGACACTCTCTGGGTGTAGTTGCTTGCAACTGCTGCGTTTACAGGGAGGTCTATTCAGAATATCCTGATTCAGTGGCTTATGTAAAGCTCTTGCCCATTTACTTTATTCTTAACCCAATCTCTTTCTACTGAGCACCGCCGCATTGCCAGTTCAGAGCTAGTGATTGACATATTCGACATTTAAAACTTTTTTTCCTTTCCACAGATTCTGCATTTGAGATTTCTCTTTAAGAAATATTCTTGGTCTCTGTTTCTCATTTCCTGCAGTGACCATCCCCCTAAGGAGCAGCACATCCCTTCGTTTCTGTGTGTGATTCCCCATGGTCTTCAGGTACCAGAGCAAAATGCAATCCAACGTTTTTATTACAGGTATTTCACTAGGTTGCTTGATACTAACTTAACAGCAATTTAAAACTGTTCATGTAGATGCTAGTAGTTGAACTAAAATGAAGTTTTTCTGGAAGATCAACAGGAAGAGCTGATTACTCGTGGCTTTAATGTTTCAATTAGCCAATCCATGGAAGAAGTCAAAGCTGAAAAGTCTTTTAAATCACTTAATGATTGCAGATGACTAATCCATTTTGTAATCAACTCCATTTCCCCTTGAAAAATATGTCTCTAATTCTAACTTCATCTTACCCATTTTTCCAAATCCTTCAAATCTCTTCTGGATTCCTATCTTTTGCGTGTTTGTTCATTTGGTTTTTTGATACAGGGTCTTACTATGTAGCTCAGACTGGTTTCAAACTTTAGGCAAACCTCCTGCCTCAGATGCCTCAAGTGCTGAAATTACAGGCATGTGTGACCATGACCAGGCTGGATTTTTACCTTAAATGTCTATTTTTGGCAAGCCACCTGGCTATTTGGTTTATATTGGTTTATACTATTTCATAAATACCTAAATACGTTTCTATCGCTCAGCATTTTCCATTATGCCTAATGAATCTATTAGAAAAAAAAAACATAGGGATCACAGACTTTTAACACAAGCTACCAAAACCTTCTGCGATTAGAAAGGTAAAAATAAATAAGCAAGATTTTAATATTATAAGAAGATGGAAATTACATTGGTCAATTATTGCTAGAAAAATATCTTACAAATACAATTTAAAGGAGGATGGAACTAATTTGGCTAATGGTTTTGAGGGATGCGGTCTATGGTTTGATGACTATTGGGCAGAAGCATAAAAGAAGGAAGTGTGGAATCAAAGCTGCTCAAATCATGCCATTAAAGGCACACTCCCAGTGATCCGTCCCTAACTGGACCTCGTCTCCTAACTGCATATGCAGCTATGAACATGAGTGGATTGATTCACTGATGAGTGTAGTCTCCATGACCTAGTTACCTTTTCAGTAGTCTCTTAATTGTCAAGTTGACAATTAATTTAACCATCTCAGCAATTATGACTATATAATTATCTGAAGAACTTACTAGCATACTGAGAATACTTGCTATTGAAAAGGAGACCTGTGTATTCATGGTTTCTCACAGTGGACTTCACTGCATTCATTCCTGATACCATGCAACAGCTATCTATACCTCAGAAGGTTATTGTAAACAAATAAACTCTCATTTTTAGGAATAATGTGCTTTGTCTAATGTCCTTCAAATATTTATTAGTTTATCTTACACATAAAATATGTTGCAAAATTTTGGTTCAAGTATGTATTCCAGAACTCACTAAGAAGGTATATATAAATGATTTTAATTAAGGTCACATTCTCATACCCAGAGACAAGCAAAAAACATAAAAACTATGATACATCTTTACAAGCTTTCTTTCTTCATGTGAAAATATTCCACTGGTACCCTATTTTTAACACAATATGCACATAGGCAATATTTGATTACGTTTTCATGTTGGTAGTCTAAAGCGTCATCAATCTATTTAAATATGAGAGTTACTCTCTGATATGTTATCACTTAACTATAGACCATTCTCTCTAACTTCCCTACAAGGGGAGAAAGAGAGTGTATATAGTGGTGGGAAGAGGAAGATAGTGCAGCAGATTCTGGTAAATCAAGAAGTTTAACTCTGATCAGTTTGATTTCCACAGAGAAATAAGATACCATGTTTTAATTAGGTTCAGCAAAGCAAAGCATATAGGACAAGTTCCTGTGCCTTACAGTACTGTTTGTTCAAAATGACTTGCTAAAAAGTGACCTTTTATAATTTTATGCTTTTTGAAAAGTGAATATTCCCCATAGAAAAAAATGTGTTCTCCCTGGAAAATTAACTTTCTTACTGGCAAATACTTAGTATACTCACAGAACACATTGCATGAATGTGAAGAACTTTGTAGAGCAGGCCCATGTAAATTTTCTTAAATGAAACTTGGGAAAGTTTTGATTTATACCAGGTTACACTCAACAGCCAATGGAACAGAAATATTGCACAATTCCAAATAGGCTTAGCCCCAGCAACATAACAGGTTTGGAGATATCATCCTACAGTACAACTGTTCTTTAGTCTTTCTAATTTTTATTTCTATTTTGGAGATAGGGAGTTGGAGAGGAACAGGGAGGTCAGTTTTAACTGGATGATCTTTTTTTTTGAACCAAAAATTGAACTCAGGACCTTATGCTTGCCAGGCAGGCACCATACTGCTGAGCTATATCCCCAGCACTTTTATGCTTTATATATTAAGAATTTATTGTTCATTTATAGCTATCTAATAGACCAGGAGACTGTTGCAAAGTTTGCATTGACTGCTCTTCAATTTCCATATAGAACTATATTTTTTAATTCTTTCTTACTTGGCTGCCAATTGCCTAGCCTTCTTTCATTAAAGAGTTACAGGCTAAAGCAGAATGCTTTGTTAAGAGTTCTCCTTTCTCCCTCCCCCATCTCTTGTTCTCCTTTCCCTTTGAACCTTTTCTTTCTATTTCTCAATATGTATTATACATTTTGGTCCTTGTTTACTCTTTCAGTTTCTCACATGAGAGAAACAATGTGATGTTTAACCACGTGTGAAGTGAAAGAAAGGAAAAGAAAAAAAGAGAAAAGAAAGAAAAATGGAAACAAAGGTTTTGTAAATATGGAGGGGAAGAGGGACTCAAGGAAGGACAGGGAATTGAGAAAAAAAAGAAAAATCAAGATGTATTATGAACAGGTAAAAATTCCCTATGATTAATGTGATCATTATGTATATATAAAATGTACCAGTAAAGTTAACTAAAAAACAAAAGAAATATCTGGATGCTACTAAGAGCTCACTAGTTGTAAAAACCAAAAATATATATATCTGTATGTTACTTATGATTGTTCCTGTGTTTTCTGTAGGATGAATTCATTGAAATTAAAATAAAGTGTAATTAATATTTTAAAAAGAGTTTTCAATGACTAAGGTGAAAAGGAAAATCTAATGTTATTTCTGGTGAGCATTGGTAAGACTAATGGAGAACAGACACCTCCCATCCTTCCCCCATTTCGGTCTATTTAAACTCAACTATAAACAGTCTTCCTGTTAAATCTCTTTTTCTATTTCTAATAAGTTAGTTTAATACATAAACATAAAATTTTTCATGTGGACTCATCATTATATACTTTACGTTTATGTGCATATTAGATATGAACATATTGCTGTTTCAAATTTACCACATAAAATATGTGCACTGCAATTTATGGATGATATAAAGCATAAGAAGATCTATTTTGACTCCATTCACTTATTACTTTATGAAGTCGGTTCAGGATTCAGTCTCATTTAAGATGTGACTTCTGAGGCAAGAAATCTTCAACAGCCACTAAATAACGTTAGGTATAAATGGCTTATCTACAAAAAGCTTGTCTCCTTTGAAGAATCTCCAATAGACAAGATAAGAATGAAAGACCTTAGAAATGTACACTATGATTCACAGTTATTCAAAATCTTGGAAGATGAAAGTAGTATATGAAGCAAACCAAGAAAAAGCAATAGAGAGTTGTGGTGTTTAGAGGAGAAATGAAGACTGACATCCGCAAGTAGGAAACATTGTCAGAGCCACTGTAAAAGCCAGACACGTCCTCGCTCTAACACCGTTATCATGTGTAAGGAGTTATGACCTTGGCTGGGTAATGCAGGTCAATTGAAGTAGAAAGCAGGGAGATGACGAGAGACTTTGCAAGAGAAAACCAGAGCCCCTCCATGCTGGCCTGGATGGGCTTAGGACTCACGCTCTGAAGTGTGGGTGTCATCTTCCTAACTAACAAGCGGTTCCCAACAGTAATTTTTGAGGAAGAGCAGGACCCTGTGGATATGAGAAGCATCCTCAGAGTAACATTGGGCCATGAAAGGAGGAGAGTATGGAAAGAGCTCTTGAAAAGGGAGGTCCAGAGACAGGTGGAACAGGCTGCCAGGGCACCTGGAGGAGGCCGAGCCAAGGCGGAATAGTTCAGTGAAGGATGAGTCAATTACAGAGGTTAGGACAACCAAAGACTCAGTAAATAAGGACCTCGTTAGAATGGATGTTTAAACCTACAATTGATGGTGCTTACACGAGCATGCCCAAGCTCCTAATGGCTTACTTCTACACACTTTCCTGATTGTAATGCCTTACGCTGATCTCAACTTGGCTGAGGTGTAGTCATTTTTGTGTATAAAAGTCCCTTAATCCCCTTTAGCAACCTTTTCAGGTCTTCTCCCATGTTCATTTGCCTGGGAGCTTTTTGCTTTTACTTTACAATAAAAGCTGCTCTCAGCTCTCGCTCTATGATAAATACCTCCACTCAGTCCTCTTTTACCTTCTTACCTTGTAATTCTTTCTGGGTTGAGAGATGAACTCATCAGTGGGACAGGAACTCAATAACTGCTTCCTTGGTGAAATACAGTATATCTTGTAGGAATATTGAAGTGCAATAAAATGCATACACTTACCAGAATAGGCGGAATAAGCACTAGCACTTTGTATTTTATTTTTATATTATTATCAAAATGAAGACTTATAAATCCTAATTTACTTGCATGACTTCTCTATCACAATATTTTCTTTTTGTATTATGCTTGTGTTCATTTCATGTCTTCAGGAGTAAAGAGTAAAATTTTGCCTTTATTTTAAAGAGCTAACATTAACATATTCTCTAGAATGGGGTTCACTAATATTATACAAACCCCTATACTTTCAAAAATAAATTCCCCAATAATGATTCATTTACAGATTGTGGGCTATGAAATTAAATTAAGATGAACTCAAAACTTTTCTAAACTGGAGTTGAAGATGAGAGATTCTTCAGCACGTGTTATGGTTAAAGCCAAAAAATGAATCATTTTGGATACTAAAAATTTTAAGTCTTTGACAGATTGCCTAGGAAGTTGAAACTAATAATTTGACATCAAAATATGTAACTGCTGCATAGGCTTTAGTTTCATAGCTAGTTTCAGTAAATATAAATATCTTCTCTCATGACATTTTCATATTTTTCCAAGAATGTGACCAAAAGTAGACTATTTATCAATAGTTAGTTGCAATGAATATCAGAATCATGTGTTTTTATAAATTCTAATGCCTTATTATGAGCTCCACTTAACCATTAGTTCAGTATTTTCTCTTAGCTGATTGCTAATGCGAGAGTGGAAGATAAATGTTAACAAAATTCAATTCATGTAGAAATGCAGTATATTCACTCACAGTGTTCCCAATGATTAGTTGAAAACATATTGTCACAAAACAAATCATTGATACATTCTTCTAAGATAATTAGTCCTGTCTTTTGTTATCTTTGTTATCTTGGAAATTGCAATAGCCCATGACCTAAGATGATGGCTGTGTCTATTTTCTTGTCATGAAATATATGTCTCAGATAGATCTTTCATGTATTTAAATTGACTATAGAATTTTCAGTAATGCAACAGTTTTTAAATGAACTTAGTTATCAGAGGGAACATAGTCCTTATGAGAGAGAGAATAGTAACAAAAGGAATACTTTAAATCTACATTGCCTCCATTTCTTTTGATTATGGAATATGAACAGAACACTGCCTTTGCAACAGTAGAATTACAAATTCATGGGGAATCTTTATTATCCCTTTTAAATATAATTTTAATTAAGATGTACACAGGTTGAATTGTTTAACCACGAGCATATGAGCACTTACAAACTAAACCATTATCTAACACTTGAAGATTAAAAATCCTGTTTAAAGATATCTCTAGAATGAAATCATTCCACATTTTATATTGATTTCTTTTTAAAATGTGACCAATGATTATTTTTATTTTTCTGCTTTTAATTCCAGGTTGGATGTTCATTTGAAGAACTTTGGCATTATATGGTTTAGGTCATACATTTCAAATATGCTTTTGATTGACATCCTTAAGGCAAGGAAGAAACGATCACTTAACCGGAAATTGCACAATAACCCATCATTCGTGTCTGAAAATGACTTGAAGAGTTGACCATAAACTGAGCTCTTCAGTTGTAAGGTCATGCTGTGAGAGCAGTTTTAGAATATTTTTAACAAAGAGGTCTATACTTAGGTTCTCTGTATAATATTCACTTTAATTTATAATATTTTAAATTTATATCTTTTACATTTTCACTTTTTGTTTACTGCTAGTAATATACACAACTCCTTAAATGATAAAATGCGAAAGAGGTTTTATCTAAATCATAAAATATTGGTACATAAAGCAAATATCCAAAACTCGTGTTCTAAAGTTGTAATTGCAGGCCAGGGATTTAGCTAAGTGGTACAAGCACCTGCCTGGCAAGCGCAAGGTCATGAGTTCAATCCCTGGTACCAAAATTAAATAAATAAATAAACAAAGTTGAGTTTACTTTTCCATAAGATACTCCATTACCTTGTTATTCTGTGTTATCATAACATTGATTCATATACTACGCAATATTTTATCTACATGTTCCTTTTCCTTTATTCAGTGTTAATATTATCACACTGTTATTAGAAGAAAAAAATTGGAACACCTCAAAAAATATTATAATGAATAGGCATAAAGAATTTATTATTATAAAAATAAGATTAAATTCAGGCACTTAATAAATAAGAAATAATTGAGAAGGGGTTCTTGGTCTAAAATATCTACCAGTCTGAACATTGACATTTATCGCCATGTGCATCTTTATTTTATTTTTAGAACAAAATCATTTCAGAAAGTCTTTTGTAGAATTTTCTTTGAAAAATCTATCTTCAGTCTCCACATGACCTACTTTATTTTTAATTAGATTTTTTTCTCTGTATTCTCTATTACTATGCAAGACTCAGGACACAATAAAAGTTTTTTTCATTTTCCATGTTGGTCTGCATTATATCTTCAGGTATGATAGCTAGTCTTGGTAATAATTCAATAGTTTTGAGTGTATTATTTTAAAAAAATGAGCTATTTTAAAAGATTGTAACTTAAAACTGCCATTACAAAAATTTTGTGTTGACTATAGGAACTCCTTAAAGTATTCAGTTCTGCTAGATATTATTCACATGGACATGCAGATGAAAACAGAAGAAAAATCATAGCTTAAGATATTTTTAAATTTTGTAGCTCCTAGAGTTCAACTACTTCAAATCACTTTTTTTCAGTTTCAGTGGCAAATGTTCATGTATTCACAGAATATGGCCCCGTGATACACCAAGAAGGCACGCCATTCTCTTCCCTATGTTTATTGCTATTAACATTTACTTTGCAAGTGATGATGCGTAAATGTAAGCTTGTTATGTAATAACAGGAAGAGCTCACATTTCTTTCTCAAATTATCTTTAAATGTTTTCTTGCCTAAGACTTCAAGCATTTATAGAAATTCATTCTTAACAACAGAAGTAGCAAACTAAAAATGGAAATTCCATTCAACTCTGCTATTCCTCTTCTGAGAATCATCTTCATTCTTGATGAAATAGAGCAACTGAAAGATATACACGCAGTCCTTCTTTTCTATTGCTATCTAATGAACACTGAAGACAGCCAACAAACTAAGCAGATTGATAGCAGAGGTCACAATGTATCACTGAGGAACAGCATGTGATATGCCCTTTATTCAATTTCTGTTAGAAAGCTACTGTTAAATGGATACTGTTAGGAGCCAATAGTGTAAGCTAAAATAATGCAGGTATTCTGTGGCCTCAACATAATGTATCGTAACTATATCAAGTACAAACTTAGGAATTCAGATTTAGGATTATATTCTCACTTGCTCATCTCTCCCCTCTCACTCCACAGAGAAGGTTTTTTTTTTTCTTAATTTGTAAAACTCAGAGTTTAAAGAGTTAAGAAATATATCAATAATGATTATAGTTTGCTTTTGCATGTTTTGCCTATCTTGAATTAAATCTGATTCCTTTTTCTTACTGAATTTACATTTGCTGCTTTATTTTCAAAGCATGCATCTTTTCTTTCGATGAACATTTCGATTTATATCTACATATTTGCTTGCACAAAATAGGAAAGTGATATCAATGCTAGTCCACATAGTAGAAAATTTAGCTATCCTTGTGTGCACAAGTATAGCCTATAGTTTTGTTCATTGTGTTGATCTTTGCCATGATGCTGCCATATATTTACCATCATATCAATGCTACTTAGATTTCTTTTGCCCGTAACAGTTGAGGACAGAGAAGAGAGTGAAATAGATAGAACACATTCTGAGCAAATCCAGAATATATCATGAAATGCAATATTTTATGAAGTTGGAAAGATTAAAATTAAAACATTACTCCCAAACTGAGATAGTTTGGATCTGCTATGCCTCCCGCCAAGTTACTACTAGGTTATAGAGGAACTTTCAAAAGGTGAAACTACTTGGAATTTGTCCAGTAATTAAGGATGTGTCTTTGTAGAGGCTAATGGCATGCAAATTCCTTCCTTTTCCTCACTCTCTTTTGCCTCTCAGACCTGAAGTGAGCCATCTTGCTCAGCATGGGATTCTGCTTCTGTATGCTGCTTTACCCCAGGCTCAGAGCAACAGAACCTGTCTACCAGGGACTGGAACTTCTGAAACTGGGAACCAAAATCAGTATTTTTCTCTTCATATGTTGATTACCTTAGGTATTTGTTACAGTGGCAGAAAATTCATTAACACAAAATTATTATTTCACTCTTGAGAACACTGAAGGTGAGAGAACCATGTCAATATTTAGTGGCAGCAGAGTCAAGAAATGAACCAAGGACTCTCGTTACTGATGTGACCCTCTCTAGATTTCATTATATGGCCTGCATTTGAACAGAGTATTGTAGTTTTAACTTGCTTTGCTTCTTCAATAATCCAAGGCAAATTAGCTTTAAGTATAGGGAAGATGTTAAATGAAGAGATGGTTGAGCAATGTGACACAACAGTAGCACCAATGGGCAAATTGGATTTGAAACAGTACAAATAGATGTGCTTCTTTCAGTTCACTCCCCCCAGCATTTCTGCTTTCATGTTTCCTGTCTCATATGTTGTCTTATCCAATCCTAATTATTTGACAATTTCTTCTTGGATCTATGTGCCAAATACAAGTTTCCACACTCACATATAAGTTTAATAAGTCTATACCACAGACATTGTTCAATATTCTAGGGAGTTAGTACCATATAAAACTGAACCATCCCTTCTTGTACACCTTTTACTCTTTTGGGGGGAATGATAATAATAAACATGTAATCTAATGGTAAGCAGCCCCTACTTGCCACTGCTTTAAGCAGTAAAATAATATCAAACTACTAATATTATTCATAATTTTATGGTACAGGAAACTAAAAAATAGAATGGTAAAGTAAAACAGTCCAAAATCACATCTCTAGTTAAGAACAAACTAAAGAAATATGACATAAAATCTGATTATAAAATATTTCTTGATGGTTATGTTATGTAGTTTACTGTAATGAAGGTCATGAGGAGGAAGAAAGAAAAAAAGAAAGAAAGAAAGAAAGAAAGAAAGAAAGAAAGAAAGAAAGAAGAAAGAAAAAGAAAGAAAGAAAGAAAGAAAGAAAGAAAGAAAGAAAGAAGGAAAGAAAGAAAGAAAAAAAGAAAGAGAAAGAAAGCAAGACTAACAGAAATGAGTATATGGCAGATAATGGGAACATTTCATTTAAAGGTGTCAATATTTCACAGAGATGAGAGACTAGGCATACAAATATGCTGGAAGAACTTTGAGGAAACTATGAAGGCCACAAAGTGTGCTTGCTTCAGCAACACATATCCAAAAGCTACAAAGGCAAAGTGATGGATAGGTGTCCTGTCTTTAAAGAACAAAGAAAACAGTGTCGCCTATTTGGAGTAAAAGGGACATAGTGAATGACTGTTATGCTTTATATCCAGATGTGTCCCAAACCCTCATGTGCTCATACATGGGGCTTTTAGAAACTGATTGGATCATCAGGTATGACACTCATCAGCTGACTGGTGCAGTGATGAGTTTACAGCTAAATGTGATTGTTAGAACGTAAAGCCTGGTTGGAGGAGGAGGGTCACTGGTGACACTCTCTCGCCTTCTCCCACCTTGATCTCGCTCTATGCTTTCTGCCCGATGCCAAGAAGGGATTTTCATGTGCTGTACCCCTCTGCTCTGTCACCCTGCCTTGGTATTTGAGAGCTATGAACTAAAACCTCTGCAAACTGTGATACACAATAAACTTTTTCTCCTTTAAATTGTGGGTGTCCAGAATTGTTCCCTAGGAATGAGGGAGTGACTGTAAAATGACTGAACAGTGGTGGACAAGGAACAGAGAATGTTAGATTTTGTATTTTACTATACTTTTAATTGGTGATGAAAAATTGAAGAAGAATATTGAAAAGGAAATGACATGTTCAGATTAAAAGGATTATTTGGGTCATTCTAAAAAAATCTGACGATCATCAAAATTTTAAAAAGAAGAATTGATTAAAATGGGAGGGGATGCCCAGGCTTTTATTAATGGAAGTGGTGATGGAGGAAGTTTTAAATATTATATGTAAGATTCCCTGGTTGCTGAAAGTGTGGTGTGAAGAAAGAGTGGAGATAGGCCTGGCATTAATGTGTGTGTCTTTGGTACATAAGCAAAAGGCAATGAGAGATATAGCAATGGGAAAATCCAGGGAAGGAGCAAATGAAGAGCAGGACAAACAATAACTATGGGCAAGATCTTTGTCATTCTTAATCTGTTTAATTTTAATGGTGACCTATAGTATTTGAAATGGAGATAGAAAAACTAATTTTTCCATTTGTTTTAGCTTAATAAATTTAAATCTAAATTTTAAAACTGCTATTCAATTTAGTTATTGAAAAGCTTCTATACATGTTTGAATTAACTTGATTAATAAACCTACCTTTTTAACTGTAAATTTTATGAAATCCAAATGCTGATCCAGTAATTTAATGGAAATGTAGCATCCTAATTGAGACACATTTTAAGCATGAATGATATGCAGTATATAATGGATTTCACACATTATAAAAAAGGACTAAAATATCTAAATGACTTTATATTTATTACAAATTAAAATGATAGTAGTTTAGACATATTGGTTTAAATATATTAATCATTTAAATTGAACTCTGTTGGTGATGGATATGTGTTTTTTTTTTTTTTTCAGTACCAAGGATCAAACATCACAACCTCTTACCTGCCAGGCAGGTGCTTAAGCCACTGAGCTAAACTCCCAGCCCTATTTTTTTGAGACAGGGTCATACTATGCAGTTCACGCTGGCCTTGCTCACATTGTAGCCCAAGCCAGTCTCAAACTCATAACGCTCCTCTTGCCTCAACCTCCCGAATGCTGGGATTAAAGGCGTGTGCCACCATGCCCTGCTGGTGATGGATATGTTAACTGAGTTTAGGAATCATTCCTTACTGTATATTAATATATATCAAAACTTCACATACTCCTTAGGAATAAAAAACTTTGTCACTTATATGTAACTCAATAAAGCTGAGGAACAATATAATGAGATAAACTTATGCTCACATGTTTAATTTTAATTCTTTAATGTCTACTAAAAATTTTAATTTCATATTTGGCATGTGTTATGTTCCTATTGGCTAGTGCTTTATTAGATGATAGTGTAGAGTTAATGTTGAGTAGATGATGGGATAATATGTCTTGAATTTGTTAGATTGAAATTGATGATATAAATTTGGATGGTAATAGTATGGTGTTGAAGACTTGATTCTGATCAGTCTATTAGAGAGTGAGTTTACATCCAAAGATTAGTATCTTCAGGTAGGTGAAAGTCAGGATCTGGAGATGACCTAGCTTCTTTGAAGTTTGCTTTGTTGATTTTGTCTGTCACAAATAAGGCAAAAAGAGGATCAGAGCTTTTGTCTTTTCAGTTTTCAAAAAATCTTAGAAAAACAGTTGGATACTTATATTTGAATATTTATCAAACTAATCCATCAATTTAGCTAGACAAATATTAATGAGATAGAACTATCCTTAAAACCACTTAATTTCCTGGAGTTTCCAGATACATAGTGGTATACCCAGATTGAAGAGTATATGTTTTATTTTTGGGGCCAAGGATATAGCTTGGCAGCATAAATGCCTGCCCTGGTCGTGGGTTCAATTTCTGGTACCAAAAAAAGGAATGTATGTATTTCAGATTATAATTTAGCACTGATTCCAGTATGTTTTCTAATTACCATCTTATTTGTCTGATTTAATGACTGTCACCTTTTACTCTACAATGCTTCCCTAAGTGTATAATAAATTATGTATTTATTCACTCCAATTATTTCACTTCATTTATCTCTGTGAAACATAAAAATTTTTGTGTCTGTTTTTTTTTTTTTGTCTTTCTTTTTTTGGGGGTTTTGGCTTTCTGATTGCTTTTTATTTAGGTTTTTTGGTTTTGCTTTTCTCTAGTTTGTATTTGTTGACTATGAGTTGTTATGGCTTATATGTAGATCTCCCTCCAAAGCCTTGCGCAGTCATAGGTGGGGATTTTTGAAGGTCCCTAGATCTAGGGTGTGTGATGCTAGAATGAAGGATGTCGTGCTGGGATTGATTCATGGTGTGTTGCTGGGATAAAGGGTGTGTGAGTTACCCACTCTAATGGTAGGTAGGCTGGATAGGATATAAGGGACAGAAAGAGAGTGGCTGGTCACATATGTCGCTTTGATAGTTTGTTGCTTTCCTACCTTCTGCTCACCATGAACTCCTCTGTCATGCTACCCTGCCTTGGAGCCAGTCAACTATGGACTGAAACCTCTACAAACTGTCAGCTAAAAAATAAACCTTTCCTCCTTTAACTCAGGGTGTTGGATACTTTGTTTCACCATTGAGAAATGTAACTACGATGTAAGTCCTATTTTTTTTTCTGTGTTCATCTTCAGCATATCATTTCAGCATATTGCTTTCAGGACTACATGGTTTCTCATTTAGAAACTGTTGGAATCTGCATTCAATTTTTTCAGTGTTGTTCCTCAATTTCCAAATCACTACTCTAATCTAATGAACACCTCACCCTATTTCAGAAAAATCTTTCTAAAACATTGCCTGTTATGAATTTAAAAATAAATTAAATGTAAAGGATTTGGGATGGTAGAATAGGAAAAGTTTCAATGTAAGGCAGAAGGTAATATATTTGGGATTGATCTTGATGACTAGAAAGGCATTCATTTGGGGAGAAGAGTCCAGGCAAAAACAGGATTCTGATTGTCTTCCTACTTTTAAGATAGTCTAGGATGGAATTTGGCCCACTTTTTCTGCATCCTTCTCTCCCCTGAACCTTCCAGAGTTCAGTAGTTGATGGCATGTATATTTAGGTTAGATATTCATTTTTAAACTAATAAAGTGAAAAGTATAACATGAAGGGATACGTTGTTACCTTCGGGTGATTAAATTTTAGCTGTTGTACTTCTGTTTTTTTAAGAGATCTAGTAAGGGCACTCACTATATCTCTGGTGTCATGTCATATAATAAACATGTACTTCTTTGTTTTCTAAAGATGAGTTCCACTTATGTCAACATCAGATATGTGGGCCAGACTTAAACCTGGAACCAACATGACCAGAATGTTTGATGAGAGAAACAAACAAGCACTAGTTAACGTGTAATGGAAGACTTAAAATGCTCAAATGATGTCTCAAAATAAAGGTAAAATGATTTCTCATAAGTGAATACATGTACTGACAAGCTCTACACCCATTAATTTCCTGCACTTTTTATGTAATTTTGAAAAAATTGCATGTTTTTCTCTTCCTTACTCACTTTCTGTCTCAGTAGTAAATGTTCTCATTTTTTCTTAAAAATAAATAAGAAGTCATCACATCTTTTATAAAGAATCATAAGAGAGGGTTTTTCTGATCTTTTATGTGATTGTAAAAAACATTATGATTTGGTTTATTCAGTTTATAAATGCCCTCTTGATTATTTTCTAATAGCTGCTTTTTCTTCTTATCTTTCTTTCCTTTTATTCTTGCTACTTTCACTCTGGTTCAAATACTTAATACCATGCTTTTACGCGATTGCTATAAATCCTTAAATGTTTTTTTCCTCTGGTAGAAGTGTCCTTTTTCATCTTTTATATCTTTGTTCTATCCAGCACTCGAACTCTAGAGACAGCTTCTCCTCAAGACACTTATATTCCATTATCCTGTATTCAAGATTATCTTTAGGACTGTGGAAACCAACTTTTCAAGCTATATGCCATCAATTAAAGCTGTATTTCTAGGCTGCTTTAGGAGATCTTGGTACAAATATATGAGTGCAATACTTTGGAGATGATCAATGACACATCAGTGAGGAGGAAAATTGAGATGGAAAATGAAAAGCAGTCAATGAATGATATATTATCAATAAAGGTACTATTGTGTGCAACTGTAGCATATTAATCCACGGTGAATGTGGGGATCAGTGTTGGACATGTGCCCCAGTGTTTTTCCACTCACGGAATAAAAAATGGGATTAATTTCCATATAATGAATGAAACTTGTAGTAATTTAGGAAGTGTTCAACCTTTGTAACCTCTAGGCTAGGTATATTTACACCCATTATTTTACATTTAATATTACAGAAAATTTTAAGTGTAGAATTATTGCTATCACTATATAATAAAATTTGCAGATTTTAGCTCCTTGCTCAAGGACAAACTGACATTAAAATTTGAAGACACATCTGTAGGTCAACTATATGTCAGTACTTTACCTCTATATGCTATGCACTGGTTTTGCAAATTAGATTGGAATTATAGGAAATGATCATCGGCTATGTTGATTCCTGCAAGAGTAAGTGAGTGTAAACACGACCTGCTGATGCATCAGGTGACTTGTCATGGCTCCTCCTCTTCTGGAATTATTTGGCCATCAGTCTTAGATATTTTTGCTCTAAATGAAAGTTTCATTTGCCCTGTGATATCTTGATATCTTTATATTATTGACAGCATGCAACAATTTTACTCATGTTCTAGATATAAAATAATATTCTATATTATCCTTTGTAATAGCTTTGTTTTCTGTATATTGCTAAAATTATGTCCCTCACTATATATATATATCCTTTTCAATACAAAAATTTTAAGTGTTCATTATTGTTTTACCATCATCCTTTCAATTTAATGTTGATCACATACATTTTCTAAGTACTTTTTAACTCAAGAACCCTAGAAAATATCCATTATAAGTATATATGTGCTGCGTAATGTTATGCATATATCTTACTAAGTATATTAAAATTTAACTGGAGTATCAACTTAAGAATGTATAGGTTTCTTGAATTTTGAAAGTGTTATTAAAATATGCTTACAAAATATTTTAAGAAAATTCATTGATTTTATCTTTGGAAGCAAGAATGCATTGTGCATTGTGGTAGTAGTCATTCTTCCTGCCAGGTATACAGGAGCAGTGCAGCAAGTACATGAAAAGATATATAATCAAATGATTAATAGATGTGCACAGAAGCTTTAGAGGCCTTGGCTCCCTTCCTCTGTTTAACAATGCATGTATCATTTAGAAGATAATGCAAATATTCCCACATTAATTCACCGCACTGCCCTTTAAACATATGAAAAATTGTTAAATGGGGTGAAAAATGCAAGACATTTTGAAATTAAGCTATTATGCTAAGTATATGCAAATAATACTCACTAAAATGATAACTTTTTAAATGTTGCATTTGAAATGTTCACTTCGTTAATATGAATATTCTTCAAAAATTCTGCATTTTATTTTTATTCCAAAATAACGATACTTTATACACATATAATTATTAGTATAATTTTGCACTGTAGCATATGAGATATAAAGGAAAATTTTTCAGATTTGTAGGTACTCTTAAATAGTAATTCAATAAGCATAAAACAATTATTTTCTGTTGTATAGTGCAATTTGGTTGGTCAGTAAATATTATTATTTAATTCCTAAGAATAAATGGTACTACAGGTTCTCTGCACCCTGCGTATTTCCAAGAATAATTGTTTCCCAGAACAAAGAGAAAGCAGACTTTCTTTGCAATGACATTTGTATAATGTTTATTTCATTTGCAATCTCAGTTTCTCTTTAGATAGCGAATGCTGTAATCGTGGTGCAGGAAAACAAGCTGAAATGTTATCACTTTGAGGGCAGACACAACTTTGTTTTCCTTTCTTACATTTCTAAAAATTAAAATATTTCTTAAAGTATAATAAGTGTCTAATAAATATTATTTGAGTGATTATTTCTTTAAAAAGGCACTTTTTTAAAAAAGGCATATATGATTGATTAATGCTATTCAAGATTTTAAAAGCGATCCTTTCACTAAACCATTTAGATGAGTTAATTTTTACTCTCTTCAAGCATGTATTTTTTAGAGAGAATAAAGAAAATAAAAACACAATCAAACAGAGTTTTCAAAACAGGTTAGTAGGAGAGTCACAATAATCAACACATTGTATATTGCTGTCTTCATAGTAGTTACTCAAAGTACAAGATATAGGCATGAAGTATTGTCTAAATGATATTAGCACAAACCTTTTTTTCTTTGAACAAAAAGAAATGAATTATATAACTATCTTAACTAATTTGTGTATAAATATATTTTTTCTTTTCCTCTTCCTTCCTTTCCCCTTTCCCCCATCATCTTTTCTTTAAACAGTTTCTTCCCAATTCATTCATGTATTTTTAGGCGAATATTTACTGGACTATTATATCTCATGTAATGCACTATTGTGTCTCCCAGAGATACAGTACTGCACTAAATTTACAAATATTTCACAATACCTATTATATGCTTTGGTTCTTATTTGCACATTTAGTTTCTCACACCAGAGAAACAATGCAATATTTACCATATGGGTCTGATTTATTTCATGAAAGAGTATAATCTCAAGTTGTATCCATTTACCTAGAAATGTCTCAAATTATCCTTCTTTATGAATGAGTAGCATTCCATTGTATAAAAAAGTCCACATCTTTTTATCTATTCCTCCGTTGATGGACATTTGGGTTGGTTCCAAGATCTGGTTCAAAATAAAGGGGAACTAGGAAGGAATAGAGGGAAAGGAAAGAAAGGAAATTTTTAAAAAGATAAAAGGAGGATAAAATGGAAATAAAACTTTGTAAATAAGGAGTGGAGAGCCGGGCGTGGTGGCGCACGCCTTTAATCCCAGCACTCCGGAGGCTGAGATAGGCGGAGCGTTGTGGGTTCGAGGCCGGCTTGGGCTACAGCGCGAGCGCAAGGCCGGCCTGAGCTACATAGTGCGACCCTGCTTCAAAAAACCGGGGCCGGGAGTTTGGCTCAGTGCCTTAAGCGCTTGCCCTGGCAGGCGCGAGGTTGTGAGTTCAATCCCCGGTGCCGCAAAATAAATAAATAAATAAATAAATAAGGAGTGGAAAAGGGTTTGTAGGGAGGGGAGGGTATTGAGGAAAAAAAAGAGGAATCAAAATATATCATATACAAGTGCTAATTCCCTATGATAGATGCGATCATTATATACATCTAAATTGTACCAATAAATTTAATAAAAAATTTACAAACATTCTCAGCATTATGAAATTTATAGTCTACTAAAAGAGATACAGGTCTCGCCCTCCATCTCCTAAAATGATTATGACATATCTAAGGAGAAAAATAAAACAGAAATGGAATGCAGAAGAAAGAGATTTCATTTGAAACTGAAAGACTAAAGAAAGTTTCCCTAATCAGTAGACTATGGAGTGAATACTGAATGAAATAGGTTATGTCTGTAGCTCAAACCACTGAAAATGGGGAAGCTGAGGATTGATGAGAGCCAGGTCCTGGAAGGCAGATATTAGAGACAATCTCCATTTCCCCTCAAGGCCTTGCCCTCACCTTTGCCTGTGCCTCACTTGTGAAATATTCAGATATCACAGAGCTCAGCAAATTAGTTAACATTCACTAGATAATACTATAAATACTCATTATCTTAACAGCTACTGGAATAAACAGCATAATTAAGAGATATGAATGCAAAGTCAAATGAGTATTGAAAAAATATTTACAGAATAAAGACAGTTTAATAAAGATAAACATAAATTAATACGATACACTGTATAAGCACTGGATGTGAAAATTCTCAGGTGCTAACCCACATTGCTTTACTAACAGCAGAACACCCTATTAAAGAATGTTTGTCTCTGTGTACTCTGGGCCAGTTAAAGAAGATATAGGTATTCTGTTTAGTTTCTGAAGGAACTGACTCTGAAACAAGTAAAGTTGCTTCGAAGGCTGAACTCTTAACTTCTGTACCACACTGCCTCTCGGCAGGCACAACCCACATCTTCAACTCTAGCTCAAGTTACCTCTGAACCAAATTAAAAGATTCCCTGAAATTCTTGTTCGTATTTCATCACATTTATTTTCTACTTGTGATGAGAAAAGATACAATGTTGGGTTTTAAGAGTTTGGTTTTATATTATTTTCCTTTTATTTTATGCTCTTTATTGTGTCATATTACTATCACTAAAGGAGAGTATGTTTATTTTTCTTTCACATATGTGTACTTTCTAAAGATATTGTATTAGTTGTGCTTAATAATGAAGTCAATAAAGTGAAACACAGATAAATAAAACAAAGAAAATACATTTTCTTGTAATGGTAACTTGCAGAGCTAACTGACATTGTGATATTAGAATAATTTTCTATGTGTCTACCATATGACCAGAGCCCATAGACTTTTGAACTTGATTTTCCTCACTTTTTATGCCATCAACATGGTCTTATGCCTGTGAATATTGTACTGTACAGACCTATCATACTCTAGTCAACAATAAATGTATTATTTACTTATTTACTACTTGTGCATGTTTAACTTCTTTCTACTTATTTCTACTATAATTCCCTCAGTGTCAAATATGTGTACTTTTTATTTTCTTTTTACACAGTTTTAGGTATATAATTATTGAGTCTTTGTGGATCAAAATTTCTAGTCCTCGCTTTGGACATTACTAGGTACTGATATTGTTGTTAGAGTTAGATTACTTCTGTACCTCTGTGAGTGCTTTAACATTGTATCACTGAGGTTTACTTAGACTGAGAATAAAATATCAATTGCCAGCACTAAACCACTGACTACACTGAATCCTAAACGGAGATAAGTACCAAAACTCCAAGATCCTCCCCGCAGATTTTCATCCCTCTCTGGCGATGTTGCCAATAACCTTCTCAGCTATCAGCCCATTCTGAAGATTGGTGGCCTATGGAGACCTTGCTCATGTTCTACCCAGGCTCCAGGAGCTGCCAGACCCTGGTAACTTGCTGACAGTGGATAAAATACCAACTCACAGAAGAGTAGTAGACAAACCCTCTTCTGTACCTAGTATATTGTTTCCACTTTTCCCCTACTATTCATCCTTTATCTGTTCCTTCTTCTAATCGCTGAGAACCGAATTTCTTGTGAGACCCACCAGGAACAGGAATCCATCATGTGCCAAGCTCAGTGTTGTGTTTTATATTCATTGCACTGTTTAAGGTCTTAGGTAATGCTATGAAATCAGTGATACTATTATTTCTCTTTACAGGTAAAATAATCCTAACGGTTTGAACACCTTGTTTTAGGAATAGTCATAGAGCTAAGGGAGGCTGGATTAAAAACCAGAAATCTGACTCCAAAACCCATGTTTAAGACTATGCACTACTCCTCAAAAGTTTTCTTCCAGTCCCAAGCTGAACAGCACGCACTGATGTCTTAGTATATTAGAACAGTGAATAATACTCACTCTCCTTTGTCCTCTAGACAGATTTAGATTTCTTGTCTTCTAACTCTTCCCAAATTGATTTAGAGTTAACTTCCTATAAGAGCATGCTAAGCAGATCGTAAGTTCTGTAAGAGAAGTTAATAGCATTGCATGTAACATTTAAGGATGTTCTACAAGTAACCTATATTTGAATAAATGAATGAAGGTATTTACTTGTTTTCATTTAGTCTTATTCGTGCTGAATTAGGCCCATGATTTGGTTGAGACAGGCTTCTATCTAATTTAGTCACCACAGAACCGATTCTTAAATCATCATATAATCATTCTTACTTTCATGTCAACTAAGATAAAAATTATGCTATTTCATAAATGGAGAAATTTTGTCCATAAGAGGTTTTATTTTGTTGATGCTTTATATTAATTATTTTTTTTCTTAAATCTTACAGTTTCAGTAGAGATTTCATTACTTAAAATAATTACAGATATTCCTATGGTTTTTTACTTTATATACTTTGGTCATGAACATTTTAAGCTTTTGTCTTTCAGATCATTTACATGATAAAAAGATAACAGTGTTCTGGAAATAGTCAAGCCCTTTATTATCTAATAGAATTTCAGATTTTAAAACAGTATTGCTTTGCTAAAAATATTTTATGCTTTTAAAAAATGTTTATACTAGCTATTATACCGAATTTTAAAAAGACTTGAATTAAATATCATTTTTGATTTGCCACCAAATATTGCTTGTCATATTTTCTAACAGTACATATCAAGAATAGTGTGTTAAGAAATTTAATGATAAACTTATTCTCAAGATATTAGCAATGTATTAATTATATGATACAATTTAGAAGTAATCCTATTCAAAAATCATTCTTCTTTTTTCTAAATCAGTGATTGCCAATTATAATTAGTAATCAGCAGTCAATTTATGGTGTTTAGTTGTAGAGAGGGAGAACAATTATTGTGTAGCAAGAAAGCAAAGTTTGCATAAAAAATAAAATTATATTTTTAAGAGAATTTGAGTCCAAACCTGATGTAACAGAATTTGAAACAAAACTGGCTTTGCTCCTGAACCTTCTTCAATTCACAGTCCTTGAACTCAGTCCTACAACTTTCCCAAATGTCTGGCTATAGAATTTTTTCCTGATCCCTAAATTCATATCAGAGGTTGCACTTTTCATTATGGGTGTGTACATTTCCAGTACTGTGACAGTAGTTTAGATAGTGTTTCTTGTAATTGAAGCTACCCAACAAAAGAATGAATGCCCCTGCAAATGTATGATTAAATGTTATCAGTTTAGAATATGATATTTTTGAAAAGATAAATTTTGCATATAATTAAACCCATAATAATACTTGTATGCATATGCAAAAGTAAAATCTGGTTATGTCAAATATAAAGTTAAATTCTATGTGGAATCACACTAATTTATCTATTAAGCTATCAAGACTGAACACCAGTGAAGGACAATGTATTAGTTTCCCAAGGCTGCCATAACAAATTAGCACATGCTAGGCAACTCAAAAGAAATGTATTTTTCCACCCAGTAAAGGCCACAAATCTGGCATCTGGGTGGTCAGAATATCAGCAGGTCAGTCCTTTACTTTCCAGCTTCTGTTGCTGCAAAAGCTTCTTGTCTTGTGGCCACATCATTCAAAGGTCTGCCTCTAAAATCACACTGACCTCCTCCTCTTACCTCTTTAAAAGCCCTACTTCCTCTTATGTATGAGGACACATATGGCAGCATTTTGATCCCATCTAGATTATTCTAGATGAAAGACTTGTCTTTATAGCTTGAATTTAATAAGATATTTTGCATACAACATAAAACACACCCTTTAGCCATACAAGGCAATACAGATTGTCTAATTTAAAATGTGGTTATAGCTGCTTAGGAAACATTTTTCAGCAATTATCCAAAAATTATTTCTATTTAAGTTTCAAGATTATTTTAATCAATGCAATGTGAGAATCTTGTCACTTAGCAGTGTAAGGGTAATGGAGTTAATTTAAAAGATGCTAGAAAATATGCTCCCTCACAATTAAATTTTTTAATTCCCTCCATTTCATAAGGCACTTAGATTAAAATTTCCTTCAACTGAGTGACCCTCAAGTATCTTAGTTTAGGGGTATTAATTTATAGTTTATACATTATTTGATACAAAAGGAGCTATAGATTCTTTTTTTCTAAAGTTAGAATGAACTACATTTACAGAAATATGTTTTAGTAATAATGATGGCATTGTTAAAAATACAAGTGAAACAGACTATTTTTAAATGATTAACAGCAAGTTTCAAAGTAATTTTAATGGTAAATTAATTTATTTATAGTGACGGGATCAAGCCCAAGATCTTGTACTTGTTATGTAGACAATCTACCACTGAGCTACATAGAGTCTCAGACCTTCCAATTTTTTTTTTAATTGCAGTTTAAATGTTCACCTCCATTCTTTTGATTTTTGGTGATAGACCATTTTGATTCTGTTGACAGACCATTTTGATTTTGCTGGTAGAACTGTCAACACAATGTTGACGAAAGCTAACATCACTTTAAAGTAACAACAAAGACATTGTTAGGTGTCTGGTTCATTAATTAAATCTTCGTAGTCACCAATATTGGCAAAGGTATGGTTTTTACAATTTTACATTATAATGAAATTAAAGCATAGATAATTACTTGCTAAAATGTATTAGACAATGATCTCCAGTCAAAATGAATGAATAGAATATACATAAAGATTTATCGTAAAGATACGGATGATACCATGAGGAAGTCTGGCAGGCTGGGAGATCAGCAGAGTGATTTGGCAAACTGGAGACCAGGTTAACCAACCAGTGCTTCAGATGAATTCCAAAGACAAGAAAACAGCCAATACCTCAGTTCCAAGGAATTTAGGTAACAAGAATTCTCTCTTTTTGGCACAGAGAGGAAAGGAAAGTTAATTAGCTTTTATCTTTTCAGACTCTTACCTTATCAAGTAATGCCCATCTACTTTAGAGAGGACAGTGTGTTTTCGTTATTCCATCCATTTTAATGTCAAACTAAACACTAATAAACATCATCATTCAGAATAATTTTCACAAATATCTCCCTCAAAGCTCAGTCAAGTTGGCACATAAAATTAGCCATCACAGTTACACAAAGAGTAAAAGTGGATAAACGAGGATTCAACCAAATCTGTCTCAAATGTATATGCTTTTTTAGCTACTATGTTACACTGCATATTGATCTGTTTAAGACATCTGGACATGCAGCCAAGTTCATACTCCAGAACTGGTATAGTGAAAGTTTATGTAAAGATTACTCGCTCTTAAACTTCACAAAGCTATTCATCCAACATTAACACAAATTGTAATAAATGATTTTACTTAAATACATACCTGATTCTACGAGTTGATGTGTGAAGACAGTATGTACATGAGTGTTTGTGTGTGTGTGTAGAGACTGGAATTGAGATGTCCATGTGTTTTTCACTAGAAATGCTTTCAGGAAAACCTAATGTATATTTATATTTATATCCGTATTCATATCCAAATCTGTATCTCTATCTCTTTCTCTATATCTAGGTCTATATTTATGAGTACATTTTGAGTGTTACAATTAGCCAAGTCCTATATTGACTTTGCTACTTTTCTCCACAGGGATGCAACATATCAGATCAAAGTCATTATGGCTGACAGTATTTCAGAAGCCTCCCTCTTCCTGCTCTCCAACCTCAGACCTCACTCTGCTGTACTTTCCCCCGTGTGGCTTTCAGGCAGCCCTTCCTTAAATACGATTTCAGGGTATTATCAATCTTCTGAAAATCCTTCAGTGCCCTCCAATTTCCTTTACAATTAGATTTAAGAAAAATAAATTGCAATATAAATTCTTCAGACTCAGCTTTTGAAAACCCTTCAGTGTCTTTTCATTGCTTTTATTATTAGATTAAATGAAATATATTTCCATGGAAATCCTTCAGACTCTTAATCACAACCTCATGTCATCTGTCACCAATCTTACCATTAAATGAGATACAGCTTTAGTTTAAGACTTGCAAATTGTCAAGCTGTTCTTTCTTTTAAACCCTCCTTGCTATCCCCAGGCTTCTACATACCCTACATGATATTGTCACCTACAGCATCTTTCATTAAAATTGCTACATTAGTTATTTTCTTACCACTGGACGGTACATTGTATTAGAAACTTGACAGATTAAGCAGTCTATTTTGTACTAACAGCATCTAACACAATACATGTGAAACATAAAATTTTCAACAAAGAGATTTGAATGGATAATTAACAATAAATAAACTGATTCACACATATGGGTTTATACTATGAGAGATACAAAAATGCAAAATCCATGATATAGTTTTTGCTGGACAATTAACCTGTGTTTTTAGTTTAGTTCCTACTGATTCCTCTTAACTCACCATAAATTCACCATGTATTTGTCACTCGACATACGGAAATCACTTCACTTCTTTAATGGGTGCCGTATTCACACTTGCCTCTAGCCTTTCCCATAAGCCGTGTTTACATCAATACACTCTTCAGTCTCCTTTTCTGTTCTATCTTTTAACCCTGAGGAAAAACAATTTACATTTTTAATTTATTTCTTAATACTAAGTATATCCATAAAAACTAGTTCAACATGAGTCTTCCCACTCAGTTTGAAGAGTCTACAAAGACAGGGCCTAAGTCGCTCTTATTTAGAATATATTCTTAATGCCTCTTAGCATTGTGGAAGGTACAGTGTAAATCTCAATAAGTATTTACTGAATTGATGATAACTACAAAATTATTTAGGTGAATCATCTCCAAAATATTGAAACTGATGCTCCTCTCAGGATATATATTTTGTACAGTAATTTTATAGAATAAAATGCATTTATAAATGCAGTAAAGCTTAAAGAACAGAGGACAATGTTCCCTGGATTAGAAGATAGAGATAAAACATGAATGCCTTGCTTTCAGAGATTTTCTAAATATGCATTGAAAGGAATTTGTTCTTATAAAATCTTCCTATAACTTGCATAATGTTAACTTTATGGTAATCTTAAATATGCATCTCTGTAATTGCAAATAAAGTATGGTCATCTCTCATTGTTTGCAGATATCAATTCTAGGATTCCTGCAGAACAAACCAAAAATCTATGAATACTAAAATTTCTCGTACAAAATTGCATGTTTTTTGTACTTAACTTATATTCATCCTTTCATATACTTTAAATAATCTCTAGATTGTCTAAAATACCTAATACAATGTAAGCGCTATATATATAACTGCTACGTTACATTGTCTACTGAATAGTGACAAGAAAAATATGTCTGTACGTCTTGAG
>RJWM01026681.1:0-27842 GCA_004363535.1 Dasyprocta punctata
TCAAATTCCTTCCTCATCGGAGGATACATGCACAAGTTGGAATTCCAGCCCAACTCCTTTAACAGCCTCGTAGTCTGCCTCCTGGAAGCATTGTAGGATGAACGAGAAAGTGAACAGAATGCATGGAATAGCCCCTCAATGAACGCTATTATTATTGTTATTAATACTTTATTTTCTGTATGCTTAGCAAGCACAACCTCCCCACACCACCAGTGCAGTCGCCTCCTCGCTGCCCACAATCCAATATCCTCCCCTTTCCTGCCTGCACTAAGTCCTGGAAGGTGGAGGGAAGAGGAATGGCTGTCACCTTCCAAGACTTTTTTCTGGAACAGGCTTTATCTCTTTCACTGTGGGGATTTTCCCCAGGCTCTTTTGTTCCGTATTTCAGAGCTTATTCTGCTTCCCTTTTGTGCCGCATTTGCTTCTATAGGGGGGTAGAATTGCCCTATTTACAAGAGTAGCTATCACCATGGTAACTTGGTATTTTGATACAGGCACAAAAACAATTCCGAGGGAAAAATAGGTCCCTTATTTTTCAACTTTGGCATGTAGAAGTATGGGAATCAAAATACTTGCCCAACATTATAGGGCCGGTTCAAATGTCAAAGCAAAGAAACAAGTTTCGTTGATATTTTAAACAACTATTGAGAAATCACAGCATGGCATCATTTGAACAGAACATTCTCACAATTAATTTTCAGCCCGTGCCTGAAGGCAACGTAGCTGATTCTTTGGTGAACTTATTCTGTGAATGAAAAAATTGGTACCCATGGTCAGACAAAGAATTGTTATGCTCACTCACATTGCAAAAAGCATTGTGAAACATATTGTTTGGGGGTTCCTGGGAATTTTTGATTGTTTCTTGAGAAAGAACAAGATGGAAAATTGGAAAAGTTGCTCTGTTAATGATGAGAGAAATGTGACTATGCCATATGTCACTTCTACACTGCATAAGGAGCTAGGAACAGGCTGGCTTTGCTTATTGAAAGCCTACTGTGTACCAAATTCTGTACTAGGAGCTGCAAACATGGATTAATAAATGGTCACCCTTACCATTGGCATGCTTTATTTGGGGTGGAAACAAGTAATTGTAGTGCAGTGTGATACATGTCTGTAAAGAGAGCCACAAAGTTGATGTGAGAGAGAAGAAGGGAAATGGGCTCCTTAGAGATAGATTGTAAACTGTACTGTTTTAAAATTCAGGGCCTTTGCACTGAGCTGCATCCTTAGCCATTCTTCATTTTTTTTTTCTTTTTGAGATAGTGTCTCATTAAGTTATTAAATTGCCTGGGTTAGGCTCAGACTTGCGATTCTCCTGCCTCGGCCTTCCAGAGTGCCAGGATTAAAAGTGTGCACCACCAACCAGCCCAGCTCTGCGATTTAAAGATGACCAGCTGGTGAACTAGAGGGTGGAGACTGCCGCATTTGTAACCTGCTGACACTGTGTCTCCCTAGAACATGAATTATTTTCATGCCTCCTGTCAAACCAGGGCAAGCCCAGTCTCTGCTTTGGCATAACCCTACAATTGAGAGTTTTCTAGCACTGGAAATTCTCATACCGAGGTATTCTCAGTCTTGCACAGAGCATCTTATTCCTTACCTTTGTTCATCCTGTTACTGAAATCTCCCGGTTACCTGGTACCACCTCCCCTATCCATCCTAGGTACTCTATGTGCCGGCTCTTACTAACTTTCACCTTCCGCGAGCCTTTGCTTTGCCATTTCTTTCTTGTAACCTTTTGCTGGTCCCGGAGGGCTAGGGTGCGTCTCCTGTTTTCTCCTGCAATACCTCTTTATAGATCATCCTTAGCTGTGATCTGATTCATTCTGTTTGCTCACTGCCTTCAGTAAGAAGCAAAGAATGGTGTTCCCATTTGTATTTCCAGCACCTAATTTAATGCTATTTTGTTTTATTTTATTTTTATTTTATTTATTTATTTATTGCAGCACCGGGGATTGAACTCACAACCTCGTGCCTGCCTGATAGGCGCGTAAGCCGCTGAGTCAAACTCCCGGCCCTGGTTTTTTGAGGCAGGGTCGCACTATATAGCTCAGACAGGCCTTGCGCTCGCGTTGTAGCCCAAGCCGGCCTCAAATTCACAACGCTCCTCCTACCTCAGCCTCCCGAGTGCTGGGATTAAAGGCGTGCGCCACCACGCCGGGCTCTAATTTAATTCTTAAAAGAGATAGGAATCAAAGGAGACACGGTCTATTATATTTGCCCCACAGTGGAAAGACCTACCATGGTCCATAACATTATACTCTTGCATTGGTTATAGAGTCTTCCTGTGAGGTACAGGTCACTAAACTAGATAAGACCTGAAAACCTACTTTAGCTCATTTTGGAGGATATTTTAATTTTGAAATAGTAAACTTCTACTATAAGTGACACCATAAAATGTTTACCCAGATTTTTTTTTTTAATTTTTATTTTAAAGAGAAAAAGCACAGAAAAATTAGAAAGTAATCAAGCAAGCAAGCAAACAAACAAACAACAAAAGCCAAACAATAATAACAAAATAGAGATACAGGATTTCAAAATAAGATGATAAGAATTTAACAATGGTTGTTATATTACATATTATTATCTTCAAAACAGTTGCTCAGGTTACCAGATACAGGCATGCAAAATTGATCAAACAATATGATTTCCCTTTGAGCAGTTTCTTTCCCTTTCACTATATGTATTGTAACTTTTGAATCTTACTTACTTCCAGTTTCTTACACTAGCAAGACGATATGGTGTTTACTCAAGTGCTGGCAGGGCTGTGGGGAAAAAGGAACTCTTCTCCACTGTTGCTGGGTATGTAGACTGGTAAAAACCACTGTGGAAATCAGTCTGGAGATTCCTCAAAAAAATAGGATTATAATCCCAGCACTCGGGAGGCTGAGGTAGGCGGAGCGTTGTGGGTTCGAGGCCGGCTTGGGCTACAACGCGAGCGCAAGACCGGCCTGAGCTACATAGTGTGACCCTGCCTCAAAAAACCAGGGCCGGGAGTTTGGCTCAGTGCCTTAAGCGCCTGCCCTGGCAGGCGCGAGGTTGTGAGTTCAATCCCCGGTGCCGCAAAAAAAAAAAAAAAAATAGGATTAGAGGTTCCATTCGACTCAGCTATTCCCCTTCTGTATATTTTCCCAGAAGAATTGAAAACATCATACCATAGTGATATATGTACACACATGTTTATAGCTGCACAATCTGTAATAGCCAGATCTTGGAAACAACCCAAATACCCATCAACTGAGGAATGAATAAAAAGGATGTGGTATTTTTACACAACAGAGTACTACTCAGCTATAAAGAAAGATAAACTTGAGGCTTTTATAGGTAAATGGATGCAACTAGAGACCATACTCATAAGTGCAATAAACCATACCTAGACTTTTAAAATGGCTTACATTTTGTCACATTGACTTATCATTCTCTTTATTGTTCCATTTCTCCATCCATACACAATCGTACATGTGTATACATGGAGGATTGGTTCCAGGAATCCTATAGATACCAAAATCCAAGGATGTTTAAGACTTTACATAAAATGGCAAAACATTTGCATGTAACCTACACACATCCTACCACATACTTTAAATTGGCACTGGATTACTTATAATATGGAATACAATGTAAATACTATGCTAATAATGATTGTACCATATCATTTAGGAAATAAGGACAATTTAAAAAATCTCTGCATGTCCCATGCACAATCCCCCACTCTTAAATTCTTTCAGGCTGTGGGTGGTTATCCACACAGGCAGGACCAGCAGGTACAAAGGGCCTTGCGTTTTCTCTGAACCACTTCTAAGTAAGGTGGAGGCAGCAAACCCTTTTTCTTCTAAATAGTTCAGTATGAATTTCTCCTTCAATAGGAAATTTTTTCCCTGTAATCACAGTAAAATAATCAAAAATCTGGAAATTTAGCACTGATACACCCTTAATGTCTAATCAATGACTCACATTTGAATTTCATCAGTTGCAACAATAATATCCTTCATAGCTATTTTTACCCAGTCCAGGATTCAATCTAGGATCACACATTGCTTATAGTTACCATGCCTCTTCAGCGTTACTTAATATAAAACTATTTCTCAGTCTTTCTTTGTTTTTCTCTATCTTGATATAGTGAAGAGTGCCAACAAGTTTTGTTTGCTTAGCATAATGCCTGGATGTCCAACCTTTCACTTTGCATGTGTCACATTGAGTAAAGAGAAATAATCACGGGCAGCATGTGAAATGTATAATAGAGTTAATGTATAGAAGTAACCAAGCTTCCTTTGTTTCTAATACTTTTCACTATCACATTAAAGCAAAATACCACAAACCCAAGTTTAATAATGAAATAAGAAAACTTACATATCTGCTTAATAACAACAAACCCCTGTATTCACAGGTATGCACAAATGTATGAATACTGATGCAACCACCATATTTCACTGGCCAAGGCCCACAAGCACTGACTGGTGTGGTAGACACAGGGAGTGGAATCAGCACCACGCTCTGCTCTCCCTCACACAACTTTCCTTTTTTCCTAGGCAGTCCACAGTGGAGCATCACACAACCGGGTCATGGAAACTGTTGTTAAACGTTCCGTAATAATCTTAAAATTCTGTGATCTCATGGGGCCCTTTATTACCTATTCAGGGCCACATGTGGTCTATGGGCTGAGGGTTGGGCACACCTGGGCTAAGGCTTCTTTGTAATTGGATCCAGGTTTATCTGGTCTTTCCCCTCCTTCCCTCCCGCCCCACCTCCCTCCCTTCCTTTCTTCCTTCTCTCCATTCTTTTCTTCTTCCTTTTTTTTTTTTTTTTTTTTGGAAAGGCAGGATTATTGCAAAAATGAGGTTACATCTTCCTTGGCAGATGCATCAGAGGTGTGTGATTTCAGTTTGTTTCTATTTCAGGGATGTTAACGTTGACCATTTGGTTAAGGTGGTATCTGTCAGCATTCTCCACAGCAGAAGTTCTGTTTTACCCTTTGAATAAGTAATTGTATTCAGATATGTATATACTTGCACACAGAGATAGGTAGATATTAGGTAGATAGGGAGTTTACATATATAGATACTAAGAAGGCACGTTGCAGCCCAAGCCGGTCTCGAACTCACAACGCTCCTCCAATCTCAACCTCCCCGAGTGCTGAGATTAAAGGGGTGTGCCACCACGCCCAGCTTTGTCTAAACATTTCTAAACTCACAAAAGATGAGAAAGAATCCTTAATATTAAATTCACAATGAAAACTTTTTTTCATAGAAAATATTATGTATAGATGCATATGTGAATACATGAAGACTATTGGTTCTGTCTCCCTGGAGAAGCCAAATGTGATATTTCATTCACGATACTGGGAATTATTTTCTTATGAGCAATCTTACTAGAAGGTTGTCAATTTTGACCCTGTTAGAAAACCTACTATTGGCTTTATTGACCATTTGTATATTCGATTTTTATTTCATTAATTTCTGAAGTTATCTTAATTTGTTCCTTCCTTCTACTTTGAATCTAATTTGCTCATTTTTTAAAGTCAAGACACAAACTTAGATAATTGATTTTAATCTTTATGCTTTTGTAATGGAAACATGTACATCTTTACATTTACTTATAAACACAGTTTTAGTTATGTCCCACAAATTTTGACGTATTGTATTTTCATTTAGTTTAATATTATTTCTAATTTCTAGTGTATATCTATTTTGTGATCTTTGAGATGTGTATTATTTGGAAATTTGCTATTTATTTCAGATATTTAAAGTTTTGAATTATTTAATTATTTATTTCTAATTTATTTTTGTGGTGAGACCCTTAAGGCTATTTTAATCATTTAAAATTTTTATCAACTTTTTTTATGACTCATCATATCATTTACCTTGCTGAATATTCCATATATATTTATAAGGAATACGTATTAGGTAATTGTTGAGTGTTCTCTAAATGTCAGTTAGGTCAATTTGTTTAATAGTATCATGTAGTTCTTCTGCATAACTATTAAGCTTTAGTATTCTTGCTCCACCAACTACTGAGAGGAGAATGTTAGTATCTCTAATTCTTATTGTACATTTGTCTATTATTGCTATTTTAAGCAATTTTTGCTTTTATATGTTGAAGTTTTCTAGGTAAAGAGAGCAATACGGAGTTTCTTTTCTTTCTTATTTTAAAGAGAAAAAATCTAAATAACATAAAAAAACAGTTTCAAAACAGGTTAGTAGGTGAGTTACAATAATTAATACAATGCATATTGTTGTCTTTGTAGTATTCTGATTACAATATGTAAGCGTGATATCTTGTCCAAATAACATTAGCACAAACCTTTATTTTCAGTGAACTAAGAGAAACTAGTTGTATAACTATTTTAACTATGTTGTGTATAAATAATGTTTTTTTTTTGTTTTTTTTTTTTGCGGCACCGGGGATTGAACTCACAACCTCGCGCCTGCCAGGGCAGGCGCTTAAGGCACTGAGCCAAACTCCCGGCCTTGGTTTTTTTTGAGGCAGGGTCGCACTATGTAGCTCAGGCCGGTCTTGCGCTGGCGTTGTAGCCCAAGCCGGCCTCTAACCCACAACGCTCCGCCTACCTCAGCCTCCCGACTGCTGGGATTAAAGGCATGCGCCACCACGCCCGGCTAATAATTATTTTCTTTTTCCCTTTCTTCCTTTTCCTTTCCCCCATCACAGTTTGTCTTTTCTTTTGAACAGTTTCTTCCCGATTCACAGTATCTGTTGTACATTTTGGATCATATTTACTTAAGATTCTCACACTAGCAAGACAATATGATGTTTACAATATGGTTCTGATTTATTTCACTTATGAGTTGCATCCATTTACCTACAAAAGTCTCAAGTTTATGCTTCTTTATTGTTAAGTTGTATTCCATTATATAAAAATCCACATTTTTAAATCCATTTCTCATTTGATGGGCTGTTGGATTGTTTCTAAGATTTAGCTATTACAAGTTGTGCTGCTATACACATGGGTGCACATAAAACTCTGTGATGTGATATTTTTACTCTTCTGGAAAAATACCCAGAAAGGGAATAGCTAGGTTGAATTGGATGTCTAATCCTAGTTTTTTAAGGACACTCCACATCGATTTCCACAGTGGTTTTATCAGTCTGCACTCCCAACAACAGTGGAGAAGTGTTCCTTTTTCCCCACAGCCCTGTCCGCATTTGTTGTTAGTTGACTTTTGATGATAGCCATTCTTTCTGGGATGGGATGGAAACTCAGTGTTCTTTTAATTTGCATCTATTGAATGATCAAGATGTTGAACATTTTTTTTTCTTGTATCGATTTGCCATTTGTATTTCTTCATCTGAGAAGTATGTCTTTATCTCAGAAGCACATTTTGGATTGGGTCTTTGAATTTGGAGGATCAGATTTTTTTCAATCCTTTATATATTCTAGATATAAATCCTTTGTCTAAGGGACAACTGACTATAATTTTTTCCCACTCTGTAGTTTGTCTTTTCACTCTGTTGGTGATTGCTTTTGTTGTGTAAAAGCTTTTTATTAAGGTGAGATCCCATTTGTTGATTCTTGGTAATATGTCCCTTGCAGTCTGGATTTTGTTCATGAAGTCTCTGCCTACGCCTATGTCAAGATTTCTACCTATTTTTCCTCCCAGTAAATTTAGTTTTTCTACTTTAATATTTAGTTTTTGGCACATTGAAAGCTAGTTTTTTCCCGCACCATTTATTAAAGAGACTGTCTTTCTTCCAGAGAATGTGTTTGGCTCCTTTGTCAAACATAAGGTGGGTTAGTGTTTTGAGGGTTGTGTCTGCATCTTCCATTCTGTTCCACTGATCCTCAGGACTGTTTTTCATTGTTTTATTTGCATTTTTTTCCAGTAGCCTGCTGATTTTATCAAAGTAGGTTTGTAGTATAACTTCAGGTCTGGAATTGTGTTGCCCCCTGACTTGCCTTTGTTGCCCAGAATTGCTTTTGCCGTTCTTGGTTTCTTCTGGTTCCAAATGAATTTTAGGAATGTTTTCTCTACATCTGTGAGGCATGCTAATGATAATTTGATTGGGATTATATTAAATCTGTATAGGCGTTTTGAGAGTATGGCTATGTTCACTATGTTGGTTCCTATACAAGAACATACCAAAACTTATGGGAGGCGATGAAAGCAGTACTATGAGGGAAATTTATAGGGATGAGTTCACACGTTAGGAAAACAGAGTGAGCTCAAATAAACCACTTAAAATTGAGCCTCAAACTTCTAGAAAAAGAACAAATCAAACCCAAAGTTTGTATGGGGAATAAATTATAAAGAGCAGAAATTAATGCAATAGAGACTAAGAAAACAATACAAAAAAATCAATGAATCAAAAGGTCGGTTCATTGAAAGAACAATAAAATTGATAAACCATTAGCTGACCTAATCAAAAACAGGAAAGAAAAAAACACAAACTCAAACAATTAGAAATGAAAAGGTAAATCACAATAGATCCCACAGACATCTTAAAGATCATCAATATCTACTATGAGAACATATATTCTAGTAAGATGGAAAGCACAGTAGAAATGAACAGATTCCTAGACACAATAGAACTGTCAAAACTAAATCAAGAAAATATAAGAATTCTAAGTAACCTGATATCAGTCAATGAAATTGAAAATGTAATTAAAAACTTACCAACAAACAGAAGCCAAGGCTCTGACGGATTCACTGTTGAACTCTACAAGAAATTTAAAGAACTAATGCCACTAATACTTAAACTCTTTAAAGAAATTGAAAGGAAAGCAGTAATTCCAAAATCCTTCTTGGAAGCAAGTATTACCCTGACTCCAAAACCAGAGAAGAATGAAACCAAGAAACAAAACTGCCGGCCAATCTCCCTAATGAACATAGATTCAAAAATCCTTAGATATTGGCAAACAGGATGCAGCAAATCATCAAGGAGATTATACATCATGGTCAAGTAGGAATCATCCCAGGGATGCAGGGATGGTTCAAAATACCCAAATCAATAAATTTAATGCAGCATATTAACAGAACCAAAGACAGAAATCACATGATCATCTCAATAGATGCCGAACAAGCTTCTGACAAAGTCCAACACACATTCATGATAAAAACCTACAGAAAATTGGAATAGATGGTCTTCATCTCAATCTTATAAAAGCTTTTCCATGACAAACCAACAACTAACATCACATTAAATGGTCAAAAACTGAAAGCTTTTCTAAAACGAGGAACAAGGTATGTATGTCCATTATCACCATTCCTATTCCATATAGTTCTTGAAAACATTAACCTGAGCAATTAGACAAAAGAAAATAAAAGGAATAAAGATAGGAAAGGAAGAAGTTAAATTATCATTATTCACAGATGACATGATTCTCTACATTGAAGACTCCAAAAACTTCACCAAAAACCTTAGATTTAATATTCAAATTCAGTAGTATAGCGGAATACAAAGTTAACACTCAAAAATCAGTAGCATTCCTGCATACAAGCAACAAATTCACAGACAGAGAAATTAGGGAAAGCACACCCTTCACCATAGCATCTAAAAAATGAAATACTTAGAATCAGTCTAACAAAGGATGTAAAAAATCTGTACAGCGAAAATTACAGTAGCCTAAAAAAGGAGATCGAAGAGGACATCAGAAAACAGTTTGTTTTCTTGATGAATTAATTACCTTATCATAAGGAAATATTTCTCCATTTCTCTGACAATACTTTTGTCTTGAAGTCTACTTTTGTAATATTTATATGGTCATAATGATTTTCTCCTATCTATTGTTTTATGACAAATCTCTTCTCACATCCTTACTTCAAACTCATCTTTCCCAACACATTTAAAGTGTATTGCATAACAAAACTTGGCATCTTGTTTTATTTTCTGACAATCTTTGCCTTATACAAAAGTATTTTGTTCAGTAATAGCCAATATTAATATTGGCATGGTTTTGTCTGCCATTGTCACATTAAATTTTTATTTGTCCCCTTTGTTTTTAATTCATTTATTCCTTTTTCTTTATTTTGGCTCAACCAAGTATTTTTCAGTACATAAGTTTAATTTCTCTATTGTTAAGTTCAGTGGACACTGGAAATTATAGTATGAATCTTGAAATTATTATAGTCTACTTGAAGTCAACAGTATGAGTTCACCTAAAACATAAAAATACTATAACCTCTTAGTTTTATTTACCAACCCTACATTTTGTCTTGATGCTTTCATATCTTGTCTGTATGTTATATACACTCCCTGAACATTGCTATTATATTTTCAATTATTTTTAAAGACATAAAGGCGACAAAAACATGATCTTTTGCATTTATGTTAATGTATCATTTCTATACATATCTAGTAGACCTGAGTTACTATATAATGCCATTTTCTTTAGTTTGAAGAACACTTCTTAGCATATTTTGTAACGTAGGTCTGATGGTGAAAAACATTCTCATTTTTTATCTTAAAATAGAAGCTTTTATTTCTGAAAAATACTTTAAGTCAATAGAGAATTCTACATTGCCATATTTCACTTTTCAGTGGCACTTTGAAGATGATGTTCCACTATCGTTGACTTTCATTGTTCCTTAAGAAAAGTTGGCATGACTCATACCTTCATATATAATGTGTCATTTTTATCTAGCTGTTTCTAATTCTTTTGTTTTCCAGTGAATTTATAATGTGTCTAAAGTCAGTGTTCTGTGTTTTAACTTAAGATTCATTGAGCATCTTTGATCTGGAAGTTACATTTTTGACCAAATTTGGGTAATATTTTGCCACTTTTCTTCTGTCTTGTCTTCTGGGACTGACTTCAGTAACACTTGTCTTAGAACAATTATTATTTTCCTCATCTTTCACTGATTTTTAAAATTGATTGGTCTCTTTTTCTTCAGATCATATACATTCCACTGATTTATATGCAAGTTCACCAACTCTTCTCGTATTACTAATCTGTTAGTAAGCCAATCAGGACATTTTCCATTTCACGTAGTATATCTTTACTTCAAAACTTTTCATTTAGTTTTTTTTCTCATAGTTTCTACCTACTAATGTATCATTACTACATTGTCTTGTAAAATCACTAGGATATTTGTAGCAGCTATGTAAAATCATTTCTTGACAATCCCCATGTCTCATTTATCTAAGAATTTAACAGGAAAAATTGTTACACACTCTAGACAAAATCAAAGAATGTGTAACACTTTTTCCTGTATGGGGTAAGTACATAGCTAATAATTTTTATTATATATAGAATGCTGTGGATGATATGTTATAGAGACTCTGAATTTTGTTTATTGTTCAAGCAGGTTAATTTGTATTCTAAATTCACTTTCTTGTGATGAGTAACAGCTGCAACAAAATTTCTCCCATTCTAGCTATTTCTTTCGGTGACTCCTCTGCATGCATAGTTCAGGTTAATCTAAAGTTAGAAAAATCGACTCACAGATTTTTGGGCTTACCCACTAGACATGGTCACCTAATTTGGTACTGTTCAGTTTCCTACTATTCTACAGCCCTGAACCCTGACCTCTGACTTCTTGAATAAGAGAAAGTGCTTCCCTCATTCCTTGGGCTCGGAGACTGGATGGAGACTGGATGCGTCCTCAAGTAAAAAGCTGCACAAGCCTAATCGCACCCAGTGAGATCCTCCTATTTCAAGAACACTCCTCTCTGTTTACCCTGCTTTGGATCTCTCTCTAGTGCTTTTGCCTGATTTTAGAGTTGGTCCTCTATAAACCACTTTACAGTTACCCAAAGTAAAATGTGCCAAAATGAACTCTATTATTTCTATGCTTTGGTCCTCTACATAAAAAAGACAAAAGTTTACACCAGATAGCAGAAATTATATGTGGACTTATTCTTCATTTTATAGTATTGCTCTGAATAATTTTCTCTGTAAATAATCATGATCTCTGTTGTTTTCTTTGTTGATGTTATCTCAGATCTTTACCTTTGGACCGTCCCATTCACCTGAACTCCAGGTGTAGTTTTCTAGTCATACCCCTATCATATTCATAAAGTAGCATTTTGCTGGTAAAACTTTTGCCAGCCACAACCAGTGTAAATAGTCACCAGCAATTCTGGGTTCCTGAAGGATTATATTTCCGTTTCTGTTTCAACACTTGACAGTGTCTACTTTCTGCCTTGAGTATTTGCATGTGCTTGTTACCCCAAATATACCATAAATTCCTTGCTGCCAAGTGTCACATCTTATTTATCTTCATATAGTTAGTACCTAGCTCATGTATTCTGCTAAAAATTTGTTTAAACCAGATAATAAGCAGAACAAATATTTATAACATTTCTTGCTATAATAAAAAAGATGGTATTATTCCAAGAAAATCCTTTGCTTCTTAAATTCTTTGCTTCTTAAAAAGTTATAATACTTGAATTTTAACAAATTTCAACTGCAGCCTTTCAGGAATATGAGTAAAGTGAGACATTATGACCCACTACTTGTAGACATACTTATAAGGACAAATATTTGATTTTTAACTTGATGACACATTTTTAACATCTACTTAACTGCTGGTAAAGGACAAGTACACCTTTGGGAAGAAAATGACGAGTTCAAATGCTGAGTCAGATACTGTTTGGGAAGTATTATATAACATTCTATCTCCTTTTGATTAAGCGTAAGGTACTTATCACTTGGAAAGTGATCATTTTCTTAAACTCTCCCTTTCTCATGAAGAAACAGTAAAATAATAATAATTAGGGCCATTGATAATACTTATTGAATACTTACTGTGTTTAAGGTTCTATTCAAAGCACTTTACACGTATTAACTCATCTAACATTCAAAACACTGCTACAAAGTATGCATGACCATTAATATCTCCCTTTTCTCAGTTAAGAAAATCAGAACTTAAGCTAAATATATTTTACAGCCTTTTCATAACAACAAACCTACGCTATGATACAGTGTAATTCCTCTCCCCATACTTGATTTGGGTAATGTTATTTTATCAATTCTTTTCTTATTTAATACCTTGTGTTTGCCTTTATGCATTTAACATAAAATTACTTAATTTGTAACAAGTTATCTAAAATTGAATTTTTCTAAATATTTAAAAGTATTTTCCATAGACCTCCTGGGAGTTGGTGCCACATGTGGGCTGACTGGGGGAGACCTAGATGCCAGCCCCTTCCCATATGCAGGCAGGGAGACAAGAAGAGCCAGTGTCCCCCCTGCCCTAAGCGACTGGTTGATTCAGAGAAACACAGGCTGCAATGATAGCTAATGAGGTAAAATACAACTTAATGCTTGTAGTGTTTAGCGTTTCACTGACTTTGCAGGCCTAAAGCCGGTAGTCTGATCATCTACTCAGAGGATAACAACACACAGTATAGCATATATGGGGGACTCTCCTGAGGGTGGTGACCATTGTTAATTCCCTATTATCTTGTTTTGAAGTTCTGTATTGTTCTCATTGCTTTGTTTTGTTGGGCTTTATTCTATTTTATCTTGCTTGATTTTGTTGTATCTAATGGCATTAGCAGCTATTTCAGGAATAACAAGATATATTATGGTAGCCATTTTGGATTTACTATTATCTTGTTTTGAAGTCCTGTATTGTAGTCATTGTTTTGTTTTTACTGGTTTTATTCTGTTTCTGTTTCATTTGATTTTACTATGTCTGGAGGTATGGGCAGCTACTCTGGAGACAAGAGGCTTTATGATAGCCATCATTGATTTTCTATTATCTTGTTTTGAAATTCTGTGTCACTTACACTGGTTTGTTTTGATCGACTTTATTCTGTTTATTTTGCTTGGTTTTATTCTCTCTAAAATAAAAGTTAAAAAAAAGAAAAAAATATCTTCCAGTTTTGACCCTTCTTCCCTTATCTTCATCATTATCATAATTCCAGTCGGTCCTTTTAACTATTACACTTGACTATCACTAATGGTAATTTTGACTTAAAGAAATAATCTCTTTCAATCCTAAGAAGCCAATAAGTAATTCTCAGCCTGTTTTTACCTGGTTACCTCCCATGTTAAATTATATGTAGTGGGATAGTGATGATACCTGTCAGGCAATAGCACTGACTGCACATTACCATCTCATTTTTCTAGGACCTTAGATTCTAAAACCTTTAAAGTGGAGAACATAGGTCTTTTCTTTTTGGTTTCACTTAAAATTTGAATCTTACTTTTTGTGAAAGACAGAAAAACTTTGCAGCCTTATACAATACTCTTTACCAGAAGACAGGAAACTGGTACTATTGCTGAGATAATGAAAAACAGTGAAGTAACAATAATTCACCAGCATTTCACCATTGGGCATTATCTTTTTCTTGCATTAAAATAACTAGTAATAGTTAATCTTAAGTAGCTCATCATTTTGTTATGGGGAGATTTAGCACACATTTAAATATGCAGCATTTTAGTTAAATTTAAACAGATATTTTTACTTCCATCCACAAAGAGCTGGCAGTCACTCAGAAACCTGGAACTAACAACCGATAAAGAAAAAATAGTGTCCTCCTTGGAGATGCCTATATAAGAAAATATTATTGACAATTACAGACGTGAGTTGTTCAGAATGAGAGGGCACTGTGGCCAGAAATACTTTTCAGTGACTTGTCAAATTTGCCTTTTTCTAAAATTCTGACTTATGTAGTGGGTAATGTATCAGTCTTTGAATCACATCCTATAATTATACCAGAAATAACCACTTCTTTTTGTTTATAAAAATATCAGGGAGCGAGAAGCTGAAATGTAATTTCCTGAAACTGAGACAGTAAGAATTCATAACATTTTTCTAACTCTCCATCTATTATTTTCAAATCTGAGTTCAGAAGGTCGAGATTTGTTCATTAATGATTTCTAAACAACATTGTCCCCAAAAGTAATGGAATTAGTAAAGATTGAAACTCACATATAAATGTAGTGGATGGTGTTTAATGAATACATGAAAACATCAAGATATAAGAGCATCTCATGTACCCAGAATATAAAGAATGCATGAATTCATTTAATTATTTAGTAGCATAAAGTTTAATTCACTTCATAGATGTATGAACCTGTTCACTTATTATTCCTAATTGATTTACTTTTTATCTTTAAAGACATACACATTATCGACAAATCTCTAGTCTTCAATTTAAAGATCAAAACATTCATTGTATGGATAATATTCTTTGAAAAATATTGACAGAAACAGAAATTTAAATGTTCTATTAAATCCCTTAGATGCAAAAGAGTAATATTGTTCCAGAAAAATGATTTTCCTCACTCAAATAAAAATTTAGATTCAAAATTTGTTTTTTTTTAAAGAAAATGATTTTTATTGGTAGATTTTAAGTATACATAATAACCACAATCATCATAGGGAATTTGTACCTGTACATGATATAACTTGATCCTTTTTTTCACGTTTCACTATCCTCCCTTCGATCCCTCAAAAATTTTGAAAAACAACTAGATAACTTGCAATTTATGCAATATTATTTAAAGAGATGATGATAAATATGCAAATATGAAATTGTCTCTAACTCTCTTAGCTAACAGAGTAAATCTTAGCTGAATCATTTATCCACCCTTCTACATATTCATATTCTTTCTGTAGCCTGAAAACTCAGAGGTAAAAACTAAAGGCCTTCAGAGGTATCGAGGATGTTGTTGGCAAACAGATTAGGTCACAATACTGGATTTGGCGAAGTGCCCTCTCCTTGTCTCTTTTTCTCACTGCCTATGCTTATTTCCATATGGTTTACTGTCTTGTCTTCATCAAGTGAACCGGAATCAAATTCGTATTTCACTTTAATTTGTTTATCCTAAGAAATTAATGCCACCTGCCCATATGCAGAGCGGCACGACTTTGTTTGGGTGCACTGCTAACATAATGTCTGACTTTAACCTCTTCTGATGACATATTTACTTTTTGGCTTTCTTGTAGGAAAAAAAAAGCTAAATTTACTACAGAATTTTCCATAATTTCTGTATGACAGTTCATTGATACTATGCCCTTAAATAAAACATTTAATGAAGTTTGCTTTTCCTTTTGCAAAAATGTTTCAGGTTGGCCTCTTTGGGGTTTATGAACCAACTGAATCGTCCATTATTTCTCCTTGAGACTTTTGCACTCCCAGTTATATTTCTTGGGACCCTTTTGGCCTTAGGTACAAGTAAACCACCTGAAATGTTTTAAGCAGAAAGTCAAATTTAGTACAAGGGTTCAGAAGTCTTTTTTGGAACCCAAACACAGTGATGTGGTTTACACTAAAGGCTGTCGGGAGGCTCTTGACTGCTTGCTTTAGGGAGCTCTCCTGCTCTCTTGTTTCTGTGTCTCTGTGCAGTTGGTGACTTAGGCCCTATCTGCAGAACAGTACTCTGGCTTCAGTCTATGTAACTGAGAGGGCTGCTTAATAATTCCATGTTTACATTGCCCTCATTGGGAGACAAACAAAATGGAACTCAGGTCTAGTTTGCAATTACATGATTTCAGAGGCAAATTAGAATGAGCCTCATTTGGGCCTGAGAGCTGAATCCTGTTACACATAGTTATTTTTGTCCTAAAAAACTATGTAGTGGGAGGAAGCTTTGAAGGCCCTTTACAAGATGGCTTGATTTTAACTATCAAATTACTATTTTACTTACATGAGGTTTTGACTTACCAAAGACACAGGTAATTGGAATAATAGGTTGACCTACCTCCTGAATTTATGTTTTAGTATTTGGCAGTGATCAATCAGGTATCATTCAAATACATTTCTTGCTTTATTTAAGGAAAAGTCAAAATTGGAAAGTATGCCTATTGAATCATACTATTTATTGTTCAGAGATGTTACAATATTCATCTATTTTGAATCCTACTTTGTTACAAACATTTAATATACTTGTTCTCTTTATTACTTTGGAAATAAGTAATATTACACATGGCATTATAGAATATGAAAACACATAATTCATATATTTTTAATTCTAAAATATTAATTGATGATCCTGACTCTTTTTTCTGACATAATATGTATATATAATATAATACGCAATATATATACTCATTAGGTCAAAGGGCAAGGATGGTCAATGTGTTGTTGAGATCATGATGCTGACAAAGCCAAGATCATAGGTATAAATTTTGTACAGGCCAGAACTTCTGTAGAGAAATTGAAAAGACATTGTCACAAATCTCATTTTTCTTTTTAACACATAGCATTAAACATGAGGAAAATTGTTCTTGGTGATGCTATGAAAGCTAAACCAATACGTGTATTCTCTTCACCTAATTTCAACTTAATGTATAAAGAGGAATTCTTTATTTAATTCAATGAGTATCCTAGATCAAGAGCATATTCAGCAAGTCCATGCACTCTGATCTTTATGGAACTAGATCCTCTTTACTTTCAACTGTTCGTCTATAAAATGTACACATGTGTTGCGAACTAATTTGTTTAGCCACCCATGTGGCTAAACCTCTGTAACATATTGTGAATATGATGATTCTGCTATAATAACTAGTGATCTCTTTGAATTTGCTTAATTCTATCTTTAGGTTGGAAAAAAGAAAAGGAAGCAGAGAAAGAGGGAGGAAAGGAGACTGACTACCTTCGAAGAAAAAGTGTTTTTTGTTTTGAGTGCCGACACAATGGCTTTTACTTGGGAAGGTTAAACATCATGGAACTAGCAGGCATAGTGGTGCATTCCTAGAGTTCTAGCTACTCTAGAGGCTGAGAGGGAGAATCATTTTGCCCATGAGTTCAAGACCATCTTGGGAAACACAGTAAGATTTTGTGTACAAACAAAAAGAAAAAAAAATCTTGTAATTCTAAAATTTTGCCTATGCCCAAAGACACTATTCTTTGATACTAATAGTCAATGAATGTTTCAAGAGCAACAAACTAGAAAAGCTTGAGACTTAAATATAAAGATATAATGCTTCAATGTATATTTTCTTGAAAATTTGAAATTATTACTAAGTTTGTTAGTCAGGTTTCTGTAACTGTAATAAATACTTAGGATAATCAACATATTTAAAAAGGGTTTATTTTTGGCTCACATTTTTACAGAATTTTTTTGATGAACAGTTAGACCCATCACTTTGTGCCTCTGGTGATGCCTCATGGCCAGAATATGTGGAAAAGCAAAGCTTAACTTCACAATCAGAACAAAACGAGCAAGAAGAAGGAGCTGGGTCCCATTCTCCCCTTCAAGGTTACAACCTCACTAAGTCCCATCTCTTAAAGTTCCTGTCGCCTCCCAATAGTGCCAAGCCAAGCTAGGGACTAAGCTTTTAATACATGGGACCTGGGGGCATTTGAAATCTGAACTAAGGCAGAAAACTTTCCAAACTCCCTCAGAAGTTACTAGAACTTACTGAATTTAGTGCTATGGTACTTTAGCAAGAGTTGTAATTGACACCATTTAGCTACTTGAGATTCATTGAATATTCTCACAGAAATGATGTAAATTATGCTAACAAAAGAAAGGATATAATCAGAGAAAAAATGCAAAATAGTTCTCCTGCAGTTGTGACAAGGTGAAATGACTGACCTGCTTATGCCATTCTATCTTTATAAATAAAGAAACACTAGCAGGTTACAATGTTCCAAATGCATTGTGATTCCTCTATTAATGCCATTTTCCTCTCATTATATCAGCCTGCACATGCGCGCATACATGTGCAGATTCCTGTACTGGTTTGTTCTACTTCCATTTTAGCTCTGGCATGTACGGCTGTCTGTGTCTTTGCCTGTCAAACGAACCATAGGTTGTGTCAGTTAACTCCCCATTGCCTTCTGACACGATTCTGAGAGCAGTCTGAGTGCCTCTTACGCTTTGATGTACAGATTTCCTTTCAAGCCAGTGAAGGTTCCATTTCTGCAACTAGGAGGAATAGATTTCTTTTCCTACTGGAATCAGAGTGATCTTGTGTCTCTTTGATACTGTTGCATTTTCTTTCAGGGACCTTTTCCAACTTTAGCATGATGTCCCTTTCTTGTCTTGAGGATGTTACTTTCTAAACCAACACCTCTGTTTAAGAGCCACATACCAATTTTCATAGTATATTTATTAAATAAATTATTACCACTTTAATAATTTAATGGATAGCCTGTGATTTAACTTACTAATTTAAAAGAAAGTAAAAAGCTCATATAATGTGTTTTATTTGGTCACTGATAGCCTGTTATTTATGGAACAGTGTTGTGCCTGTGCTGGAAGCAAGTTCTTATCTGTGACCCATGTTCTAGTTCTGTGCAATTCCTAGTGATTATTTTGTCTCACACCCACAAATACTCATTCATAGGTTGATTACAATACCAGTCTAGGCTTTAGGATATTGTTGTTCTTGAATTGGTCATAAGAATTTTAGCATTCTCTCTGTCTCTCCGTCTCTGTCTCTCTTTGTCTTTGTTTGTCTCTGTCTCTGTCTCTCTCTCTCTTGCTCGCTCCACACGCTTCCCCTCTTTTCCTCCCACCACTAATGCTCGTTCTTGAATTGCATCATAGGGAATTCTGTTTATTCTACATTACCCATGGACTCACTTATTCAAATTGGATCAGAGCATCTCCTAAATGCATTCACTAATTGCTCCATTTTCTAGGCCCAAGGCCTCAGCCAAGCATTCATGACTTCATCACCTCTTCTGTGGATTATTTCATCTATGTTGTGGTCTCAACCCACTGCTGTACATTCTGTCTGTGCTGGACTACATTTTAGCCTACTGAAATGATTTCAGAGTTCACATTTATTCACATTCATGACAGAATTGAAATAACTAATGTGAAAAAATGAGAACATTGGATTTCTTTACATGCATTTTCAAAATGCATTTATTTATTAAACATATTAGAGATGCATTATCATTTCCTCAGGGTCTAGTGCCTCTAGAAATTTTAGTTGGGCCCTGCAGATTCTAAAGAGCTGCCAATGTACTAGTCCCCCAAATAAATCTGATATTTTTCTTTCATTTCAAGGTTTTCTACAGCTCTCCATAATGTAAGGCCTAAAAATGTAATTTCTTTACCCTATAGCACGGGAACAAACATGATCTGAACTTGTTCCAAGCTTGAATGAGCCCCATTCCTTGCTGCTGTTCCCTACAATCCTGTCAAATGACTGAAGGTTCCCAAGATACACATTGAACTCATTTATTATTATTACTATTAGTAGGAGTAGTAGTATCATTATTATTATTTTAAATGTTGCTCCCTTCCAGAACTTTATTTTTCTGCCCTTTGGGTTTGGAAAATTTCTGCATCCACAATTATATTCAGCATTATCTTGATGAGGAAGTAAACCAAAATAAAGTCAGATATTTCTTTATCAAATTAATTTTTCTTTCCTTCATATTTTCCATCTTCATCTTTTGTTTCTTCTTTGTAGTGGATTTCATCTCTATCTTATAAACCTTCATTAAATTTATTGCATTTTTTTCTTTCCTATTCCTAATTCCTTGTAGTTTTTTCTTGCTTTTTTGTTGTTTTAAACTATTTTTCTTTAGTGGACTAATATCCTCTCTTATGTCTCTGAGAGTTGACATTATTATTATTATTTCTATTTAAGTTTATTAGTACAATTTAGATATGCACAATAATCACATTCCCCAAAAGGGAATGTGCCTGTACATGATATACCTTACTTCTACTTTTTTTCCCTACCCCCCCTCTTTTTAATCCCTCTTTCCCTGCCTTATTTAGAACTTTGTTTCCATTTTCTCATTTTTTTCCTTTTCCTTCCAACCTGCCTTCCTATTCCCCTCTCCTTTTCAAATAATTATTTCCTATTTCATAATAATTATTATACATTTGGGTTTTTATTTACACTTTCAGTTTCCCACACCAGGGAAATAATGTGGTATTTACATGTGTCCACTCTATTTCACTTAACAGTATGGTCTCAAGGTCCATCCATTTAACAATAAATATCTCAAGTTTATTCTTTTTATGTAGTATTCCATTGTATAAAAAAACCACATCATCTTTTTTATCCATTCTTTGGTTGATGGGCATTTGGGTTGTTTCCAAGATTTAGCTGTTACAAACTGTGCTGCTATAAACATGGGTCTGTACATATTGCTGTGGTATGGTGATTTTAATTCTTTTGAGAAGATACCAAAAGAGGAATGGCTAAGTCAAATGGAACCTCTAGTCCTAGATTTTGGGGAATCTCCAATCTGATTTCCACAGTGGTTGCACCAACCTACACTCCCACCAACAGTGGAGAAGGGTTCCTTTTTCCAAACTGCCACACCAGCATTTGCTATTGGTTGGTTTGTTGATTACAACCATTCTTTCTGGGGTGAGATGGAAATTCAGCATTGTTTTAATTTGTATCTTTCAATTTATCATGATGTTGAACATTTTTTCATGTATTTATTAGCCATTTGACCTTCCAAGAAGTGTCTATTCGATTCAGATGCCCATTTTTGGATTGGCTCTTTAAATTTTGGAGGTCTACAGAGGGGTGTTGTGGTGCACACCTTTAATCTCAACATTCAGGAGGCTGAGGTAGGTGGAGCGTTGTGAGTTCAAGGCCGGCTTGGACTACTTTGTGAACAAGGCCAGCCTGAACTACATAGTGTGACCCTGCCTCAAATAAAATAGGGCTGGGAGTTTGGCTCAGTGGCTTAAGCACCTGCCTGGTAGGTGCAAGGTTGTGAGTTCGATCCCCCATACTGCAAAAAAATAAAAATTAAAAATAAATTTAGGAGGTCTGATTCTTTTCAATCCTTTATACATACTGGGTATTAGCTCTTAGACTGAAGAACAAATGGCTCCCACCCCACTCCCTGCACCTCTGCTGGTGATTTCTTTTGCTGTGCAAAAGCTTTTTAGTAAGATGCTTGAGTCTCTATAGTATTTCCTATGCAGTCAGAGTTTTGCTCATGAAGTCTTTGCCTACACCCATGTCTTCAAGAGTTCTACCTACTTTCTCCTCAAGCAGATTCAGTGTTTGTTTTAATATTTAGATATTTGATCCATTTTGATTTTAATTTAGTGTATGGTGATTACATGGCTCTAATTTTAGTTTTGGGCATGTGGAATAGCCAACCCAGAACTCCAGTATCGTACTAATAGGAAAAATTCGAAGAGAGAACAAAGGAAAAATGAGAGGGAGACACTGTCAAAGAACTAATTTGACAATCTTTGCTAGAACCAGAGGGTATTTTTCACTTTAGAGCTTAGATCAGTATTATGCTTTGTATTTGAAATCTTCTCTAGAACTCATATGTCCACTGATAGGGTTTTTGGGAGGTGTCTGGGTGATGAGAGCTCTAAGTTATTCAAGCGATTAATCCACCGAAGAGCTCATAATTTGATGATATTATTCGGAGGTACTAGACACAGGAGAAGATTGCTAGCTGCCGGGACTGGGTCATGTGAGCTTGCCCTGTATCTTGTATCTTGTCCCTGGTCTCTTCCTCTCAGGAGCCCCCACCCTATCTGTCTGCATGAGGTGGGCAGCTTTGCCATCAAATTTTCTTCCTTTAAGTTGTTTTTCTTAGGTATTTGTTCACAGTGATGGAAAGCTAACTAATACAGAAAATAAGTTTTCAGTACACCAGGGATAAAGAATAGATCAGAAAAGCTTTCAAAGAGAAAAAAATGCTATATGCAAAGAAAAAAATGGGCCAAATGGGCATTTAAATTCCCAAGAACAGACTGAAGTCAACAACGCAGTGTTATCACTTCTTCAAGTATTATTTTTGGCTTTAAACATTTTATTCATGTGTGGCTAATTTATTTAATGTGTGTCCAATTTATTTCACTTAGTTTTTGTTCAAACTAGAAATTTTGTGAGGATAAAATAAAAATATTTTCAAGTGTAAAAATGGAAAGAAAACATTACTTTTTATGCACCTTTTCTTCAGTGACTGGAGGATGTGTTCTAGAAAAATCAGGAACCCAAGAAAGAGTAAGATGAAGGATCAAAAATGGTGGATCCAGCCCAAGACAGGGGTAAGGGAAGTCTCTGGAGGATAGTTGTACAATATGCCTACAGATTAGACTGAATAACTGGAGAGAAGAGGAGGAATTTTTCTTTTTACCGTGGAGGATTTCAGCAATTAAAGAGAGGAAACAATAAAATGCATGACAATCTGGAAGTTTTACGAAAACTAATAATAGGCTGATAATACGTCTAATTGATTTAGAAAACTTCAAAGGGATATACACATAGAAAATATGCAAGCAAAATAGCTAGGAAACTTAACTCTAAGAAGAACAAAATAGTCAAGAAGTGAAATACAATTATAGCAAATTCTGATCATGTACTTAAGTTAAAACAATGTTAAGACTAAATTAGGATGATAAGGTTAGAGGTGAGATAAGAGGGAAAGAGATTTCCCTTCCATGAGTCAAGAAATAAAAGAACTGTGCAAGCACAAACGTAGAGATAATGAACTAAAGTAAATACTAAATGAGATTTGAAAAAAATAATTTTATTAGTACACTTTTGACATACATAATGATCACATTCATCATAGGGAGTTTGTATATCTTAATATATATCTTGTAATGTATCTTAATTCTTCCTTTCCTCATTCCCCTCCCTTCCCTTCAGTACTTCTTCACCTCTCCCTTTACAAAACTTTCTTTCTATTAGTTTCTGTTCCTTTTTATTTTTTAATTCCTGTTCCCTCTCTTCCTTTCTCCCTTTCCTTCCCTCGTTTCCCCTTCCCATTTGAACACTTTCTTCTTATTTCCCAATATCTATCATTCATTTTGGCCTTCATTTACCCTTTGGATTTCTCAAACAAGAGAAACAATATAATATTTAAACATGTATATCCAATTTATTTCACTTAATATTATGTTCTCAAGGTACATCCTAAAAATATCTCAAGTTTACCTTAAAGTGTCTCAAGTTTATCCTTCTTTTTGGCACTGTAATACTCTATTGAACAGAAAAACCACATTTTCTTTATTCACTCACTCGTTGATGGGCATCAGAGTTATTTCCAAGATTTAGCTATTACAAATTGTGTGGTTGCACTAATGCCAAAATGGATCAAAGATCTAAATACTAAAACAGAAATATTTAATCTGATGGAAGACAGAGTAAGTAAAACTCTTGAAGACATAGGTGTAGGTGAACACTTTATGAACAAAATACTAATCACACAGGAAATTTTTCAAAGGATCAACAACTGGTGTCACATCATATTAAAAAGCTTTTGCATAGCAAAAAAACCACCACTGAAGTGAAGAGACATCTCACAGAATGGGGGAAATATTTACCAGCTATTCCTCAGACAAAGGATTAATATCTAGAATATACAAAGAACTCAAAAAATCAGATTCCTCCAAATGTAAAGACTCAATCAAAAAATGGGCATCTGAAATAAGTAGACACTCCTCAGATGAAGAAATGTAAATATCAAATAAATATATGGAAAAAATCTTCAGTATCAATGGCCATTTGAGAAATGCAAATTAAAACAACACCAAGATTCCATTTCATGTCAGAAAGAATGACTATTATCAAGAAATCTACCAATGACAAAACTTGGCAAGGCTAAGGAGAACAAGGAACTCTTCTCCACTGTTGGTGGGAGTGTAAATATTGGAATAGTATAGAGATTCCTCAAGCTATTCCCCTTCTAGGTATCTTCATTAAAGAGTTAAAAGCATGCTACCACAGCCATATATGTGCTCCCATGTTATAGATATTTCTTTTAACATAAAAGCTTCAGTGGAAGTGGGCCTGCTTCTGCTATGGCCCCTACCACCTCATGCAGTGGCTGGTCACTTGCGTTATCTCCATGTTGGGCCAGAAGTCTTGGAAGGCAGACTAAAAGACTTAATTTGCTGTAGAAACTTAGGCCTGGCATGACGCTTGACATAGGACACAGCTTGTGTCAGTGTCTGTGGTTCGATGACTACCTACCTTTCTGGGCTAACGTACAAAAGAAAATGTATTTCCCTCATCCTTTGTTGTTTTTTGCACCACTGAATTTGTCTCTTAAGGAATAAAAAGTTACTATTTTCATTCCACATTTAAAGTATTAAATTTTACTTCTTTCAAGAAAGCTTCACTAAAACCTGAAGTCTTTGATTTATGTGAATGGTTATATTATTCTATTGCACTATAAAAACAACTGTAATATTAGCAGAAAAGAAAATTATCTAGGGCAGGTCAGATATTTTCAGCTTTACATTTTTGATTTTACTTCTTCTTGACTATGGAAACTGTGCTAAAGTTTACAGACTGTCTCAGTTTATACATAATGAAGAACTGCTGTGATAATTACCATTCAAAGTTAGAATGTAAAGATATATATCATTTACCTTTTCTATTTTGTCTCTCATAATAACATTTTAACTTAAGCACACATAATCGCATTGTTCAACAGAGTGTGAGCGCCACACGTGTGGTCACTTCCTTACCAACTAGCAATTCTAAAATATGAACTCAGGGTTCCTAATTCTTTTCCACTCAAGTAGAAAACATTTGAGACTCTATGAATCTGACAACATAAAATTTCTTTTAAGTAGGAGAACAATATATTTTTATTCACTTTTATGGGTTATATGTTTTTCTTTCAAGTTTAAGTGAAAAAAATTCATTAGAGTAAAAGACACATTAATTAATTTCCCTCAATACACTCTCCTTTGTTTCAAAAATAATTATCCCATCATTCTTGCCACATTCTGAATCAGTTCTGGAAATATTCTTTCATGAGTGTCTTTAGTTGAGGTTTCATGGTTGCCTTGATGTCCCAAACAGATGCAAAATGTTTATATTTCATGGTTATTTTCATTTATATATTTGTAATACTTAGTAATTACATTTGTTTTGGGGAAATACATATATAAAATATTGATTACTAACGATTTTCATCTCCTTTCACGCCCTAACTTCCTCTTTCTCCCATTTTCCAGATCTCTTTCTCATTTTCAAAAAGTCTACATTAGGGTTTCTTAATCTTTCACTTATATTTTGCTCTCTAAATTATTTATATTTTGGGTCATTCATATAAGAGAATGTAAGTGATGTTTAATCTTCAGTGTCAGGTTTATTTCACTTAACATTATAGTTTCAAGGTCCATTTTCCTACAAATGACTCAAATTTCTCTTTATTCCTGAACAATACTTCACTGGGTATATATACACTGCATCTCTTTATCCATGCATCTATTGATGACATACAGGCTGTTACTGTGAATCGCACTGCTATAAACACAGTTATGTTTGTAGCACTATAATATGACAACTTTGACTCGTTTGGGAAGATATCCTAGCATAGTGTGTCTGGGTGAAATGGAATTTTTACTCTTTTTTTTTTTTTTTTGTACCAGAGATCAAACTCAGGAATTTGTTCTTGCCAGGCAGGCACTTATGCTGCTGAGCTATACCCCCGGCCCAGTTTTTACTTTTTTTAAAGGGATTTTGATACTGATTTCCATAGTGGTAGTACTAGCTCACATTCCCAACAACAAGATAGAAAGATTTATTTTTCCCCACATTCTCAACAGCATTTATTGTTTTTTCAGTCCTGATGACAGAATCAATCTAAACAAGTAGTTGAAAGAGCTATAAAATAAACACTGTATCAATCTAAGGCGAGAGATTCAAAAGGCTATTAAAAAATAGAAAGATATCCCCTATTCCTGGATAAGCACAATCAATACTGTCAAAATGATACATAGATTTAGTGAAATTCAATTGAAAATATCAACAGCATTTTTAACAGAATTAGAAAAAAATTCTAAAATTTATATGTAGCCAAAAGAAATTCAGAATACCCAATGCAATCCTGAGCAAAATGAGCAAAACAGGAGGTATTACAATCCTGGACTTAAAGTTATACTACAAAGCTACAGTAATAAAAACAGAATGATACTGGCATGAAAATAGACATGTAGACCAATGGAATACAATAGAAGACACAGAAACAGCCTCACCCCATGCACTTTTAGTATCTAATCTTTGATGAAGGGGCTAAAACAAATGCTGGAGAAAGGATAACCTCTTTAACAAATGGTGATGGGAAAACTAGTGATCAACTTGCAGAAGCATGAATCTATACCCATATATCTCATCCTATACTAAAATCAAACCAAAATGCATCAAAGACAGATATAATTACAGAAACACTGAATCTGTTGGAAGAGAAAATAGTAAAACATTTGAAGACATAGAAAATGGCAAAAACTTTCTGAGCAAAACCCTAATTGGCAAAAGAATAATTCTAAGAATCATCAAATGGTACTGGATCAAATTAAAAAGTTCTGCACACCAAAGGAAACCATCGAAAGAGTGGAGAGACAACCTGCAGAATGGGAAACAATTTTGTCAGCTACTGTTCTAGTAGAGGACTAATATCTGGACTATATGAAGACCTCAGAAAAATTAGATCCCAAAACACAAAAAAAGCAAAACAAAAAAAAAATGGACAACTGAAAGGACTGGACACTTCTCAAAATAAGTACAAATGGCCAATAAGTACATTTAAAAAAAATCAGCAACTTAGGCCTTTAGAGAAATGGAAATCAAAACAACGAGGAGATTACATCTTATTCCACATATGGCTATCTTATTCTTTCTCATGCTCTCTTCTCTCTTTAGAAAAACTTGAGTTCTTTCTTCATGTCTTTAAAAAAGCATGGGTAAAAGAACAACATATCTACTTTCACAAAGGTATAAAAACACTCCCAATTTTTAAACATATTCTGATTCAAAATGAAACTTTCCTTAATTCCCAGTTAGTCAACTGGTACAACAAACATCTACAAGCATAATAGTTACATTCATTTAAATTCAAAATGGAGTAAACTCTATACTATTATACACAAAAACTTGAAATGCCACATTTTATTTCTCTTTGCTGTGGACATTAACAGCATTGCAAACATAAGGTCAACTTTCACATATAATATATGTACATCTTAAAGCTGTAACATAAAGTTGATGTCTTACCAAAGAAAGCAAAATTAA
>RJWM01026682.1:0-27746 GCA_004363535.1 Dasyprocta punctata
CCTGGGTGACCTGTGTGTGCTGGGGTCTGAAGAGAACCACTAGTTCAAAGTTAAGTTAAAATGCAGGTTCTGATTCAGAAGACCCAAGGAGGGGCACAGACTCTGACTCCTGGCAAACCTCAGATGATCGATGCTGGCACTGGGTCGGTCCGGGGACCACGCTTGAAGGAGCAGAGGCCTCAGGGCCGTCTCTGGGAGAAGCTGGACGAGCGTACATGGTGTAGATCTAGGTGTCCCCAAAGCCTCACAGGCACAGGCAGGACCTTTAGAAGGTGGTTGGATTATGTGGGGTCATAGCTGGCTCGCTGGTAGGAAGCGGGGTCTGCTTGGAAGAGGCCGCTGTGACTCAGAAGGATTCATCCCCCTCCCTAGCTCCACCATTGATGCTACTTCCTGTCCACCATGCCCCGAGCAGCTGTCTTCCGCCAGGCCCCTCTGCCGGGCTGCCCAGCCCTGGAGCCAGGTGACTATGGTGGAAACCTCTACAAACTGCGAGGCAAAATAAACCTCTCCTGTAACTTGGGAGTTTTGGGTATTCTGCCACAGCAACAAGAAAAGTAACCAAGATAAGCATCTTCCAAGTTACTAGGCGTGTGGCTTTGCTAGTGCTGCTATAATAAAATGCCTCGGGCTGATGGCGTAAACATCAGACCTTTCTGCAGGCGCCAGTCTTGGGTTCTCCCAGGTCCTCTCATTGGCAGTGCCTGTGCCCTAATCTCTTGTTAGAAGGACGCTGTCCTGTTGGACCAGGACCCCTCCTAGGACCTCGTTTTATCTCCTCAAGGCCCCAGCCCCCCATGCAGTCGCATCAGAAGGACCAGAAGCTGAGACTTCAGCACGTGGACGTGCGAGGCCAGTGCTCTCCAGGCTGCTGGTGCCCGGGTCCACCTGCGCTGGGGTCAGGGCCTCCGGCTTCTGCTCGGCCTCCTGGGCTCTGGCTGTGTTGCTGCTTTCACTGCCCACCAATTTGATGACGCACAGTGGTCTGCAGATTTGTCCGTGGGCTCAGGAATCCTTTGCTGCATTACAGCTTCTGCTTTGGGAGATTCCCTCTTCGTTTCTTTGGCAAGAATTTGCAGGAACTCTTTGTGTTGCAGGAGTTTTCTCCCAGCCCGCAGCCATCTGTATACTTGCGGATGGCATCCTTCCTTTGATGTAGTGAATGCTTCAAGCTTATCTTGTTTAACATATCCTTTCTTATATCATGGTTATGGAAATGATCCATTATACCTTTTTCAGTACTGGGGATTAACCCAAGACCTTCACACTGAGTACATCCCCAGCCCTTTTTTTTTTTTTTTTTTTTTTTTTTTGCGGCACCGGGGATTGAACTCACAACCTCACATCTGCCAGGCAGGCGCTTAAGCCACTGAGCCAAACTCCCAGCCCTAGTTTTTTGAGGCAGGGTCACATTCTGTAGCTCAGGCCGGCCTTGCGCTCGCATTGTAGCCCAAGCCGGCCTCAAACTCACAATGCTCCACCTACCTCACTCAGTCTCCCGAGTACTAGGATTAAAGGCGTGCGCCACCACGCCCGGCTTCCCCAGTCCTTCTTTTTCTTTTCTTTTCTTTTTATCTTTTCTTTTCTTTTCAGACAGGTTGTCACTATGCTGCCCAGTTGGGCTTGAACTTGGGATCTTCCTGCCTCAGCCTTCCAGCAGGCTAAGATTACAGGAGTACACCATCATGCCAGGCTTATCTTATAGCCACTTGGGTCTCTTTGTGTGTGTGTGATACAGGAAACATTTCTAACTTAGGTCCCCAGGATTGAGAGGGACTGCCTCCACCCCATCACACCCTGCTTTCTCCAGTGGGCTCAGGCCCCAGCAAGCTCTCTCTCGGACTCCCCTGTACCACTGAGCGGTTTCCTCTGCCACAGCCACACCACCACACCTGAGAGCATCTGCTTCAGAGAGAAAAGGTTCCATTTAGCTCCAGTTCAGAGGTCAAGTGCATGGCCTTCTTGTGTTGGAGCCTGCAGTGAGGCAGGCGAACCATTCCCCTCAAGGTCAGGGCAGGGGAGAGGAGGAAGAGAGAGACCAGGTCCCTAGGCCCCGCCCCTCGATCTAACATTCCCCAGGCCACGCCCCTCGATCTAACATTCCCCAGGCCCCGCCCCCTTGATCTAACACCCCGCAGGCCATGCCCCTCAACCTAACATTCCCAAGGCCCCGCCCCTTGATCTAACACCCCCAGGCCATGCTCCTCTAACATTCCCCAGGCCACGCCCCTCAACCTAACATCCCAAGGCCCCGCCCCCTTGATCTAACATTCTCCAGGCCACGCCCCTTCTATATAACATCCCCAGGCCACGCTTCCTGAAGGCTGCCCCACCCACCCGGGGGCCAAGTTTTGGACCAAGCCCTTAACATGGGCTCCTGGGGGACAGACACTCCAGATGCCAACGACAGCAGTCATGGAGTCCAGCATGGTCTCCCCTTGAGATCCCTAATCACTCTCTAGACCCCGTCCAACCAAGGCCACATTCACAGATCCGGGTGGACCTATCCTGGGGGCATCATTCACACTATTCAGCTGCTCCAGGGGTTTCATGAAGTAGGGAGAAGTGGGGTCCCCATGGAGTGGGGAGAGGGTGCCCCTCACCCAGCGCGTGTCCTTGTTCAGTGAATGGTACTCAGTCCGCCATTTTCCCCTTCCTTCCTTCCTGCCTTCCTTTTCTTCCTGCCTTCCTTTTCTTTCTTCCTTCCCTTCTTTTCTTTCTTTTTGCAGTAGTAACAACTTATACTGAGTTACATTCACAGTCCTTTTTAATTTTATTTTGAGCCATATTCTTGCTAAGTTGTTAAGTTGCCCAGGCTGGGCTTGAACTTGCAGTCCTCCTGCCTCAGCCACCTAGAGTCCTGGAATTATCAAGCATGTAACACCACACCCCATCTGCCATTATATTTAGTCCCCTCTCCCTCAGATCCAACAATGGATTCTCCCACCCCTGGAAATTCATCTTAGGAAAATGATGCTTCATATAGGGAAAAAAAAATACCAAAATATCCTCTTTGTTGTTGCTTTGTTACTTACATGGGAACGTTCAGCATGGCCCCCAGGAAGGAGGCGATGACTTCATTACTTCAATAACATCCATGTGACGTTACAGGAGCTGCAGGGCCTGGCAGAAGGGAGGGACGGCAGGTGTGGCCCCCTGCAGGGGGATGTGGTGACCCAAACCATCAGGGACGCGCAGGAAGGGAACTCTCCGGGGTTGTCCAGGCCCTGAGCCTGTCAGGGGTGAGCCCATGGTGCTGGAAAGATGAGCTGTGTCCCTAAGAGAGGAGTCACAACCCGGCATGGACAGAAAGGATGTCCGGGCCGTGGGACAGCTCACACAAGGGTGACGGGAGTTGCTCTCCTGGTCCTCACGCATGGCTGTCCACGTGACAGAATGAGGCAGCAGGGAAAGAGGCAAAAGACAGAGAAGAGACAACGGCTGCCTAAAAGCCAGCCAGGCATGGTAGCATATGTGGATAATCCTAGCACTCAGGAAGCTGAGGCAGGAGGCTTTCTGGTTGAAGGTCAGTCTGGGCTTCATAGTGAGTTCCAGTGGGATAGTACGTGGCCTCAGAAGGAAGGAAATTCTAACACACATCCAACTGGCTGAACTCTGAAGGCTCAGTGTCAGTGACGGAACCAGTTCCATCCATACACCGGGCCAAGGAGCGAGATGTATGCAGGCCGAGGAGACCGTGGTCAGTGGAATGGGCGTGGAGTTTCAGTTTTGCAAGATGAAAGAGCCCGGGGAGCTGGGTGGTGGGGACGGCTTCAGGACAATGCGGATGTGTGTAACACCACAGAGGTGGGTGTGTGCACATGGTCACGCTGGCCGGTGGTACCACCGTCGGGGGAAAGACAGCAGGCCGTGTGCGGCAGCTGGTGAAGGAGGGGTGCTCTGATTCCAGGGGGCCAAGTCACTTACCTTATTCGGTAAGGTGGTGCAGAGGGGAGACGGACGCTGGAGCTCGGCGGGGGAGGAGATGATAAAGCCATACTGTCAGCTGGGCCTGGGGCACACACCTGTCCTCTCAGCACCCCGCAGGGTGAGGCAGGAGGATGGCAAGTTGGAGCCTGGCCTAGGCTACTCTGTGACTTAGTGAGACCCTGTATCAAAATAAAAAATTCACCCAGACTCAGTGGTGCATGCCTGTAATCCCAGCACTCAGGAGGCTGAGACAGGAGGGTCACTATGAGTTCAAGGCCAGCTTGGGTTATGTAGTGAGTTTAAGAGCAGCCTAAACTATATCGTGAGACCCTGTCTTAAAAACACTAAATAAATGAAATGAAAAATAAAAAGTTTAAATGGCTGCAGATGTAGTTCAATGTGAAGTCCCTGAGTTCAGTCACCAGTACTGGGAAGGAAGGAAGGAAGGAAGGAAGGAAGGAAGGAAGGAAGGAAGGAAAGAAGGAAGGAAGGAACGAAGGACGGACAACACAGAGAGACAGAGACAGAAAGAGGGAGAGAGTGAGAGAGAGGAACTGTATTACTTCACCATGGATCATGGATTCTGGTCTCTGCCCTGCTTTTTGTCTATAATCTTGGGGTTGAGTCCATGATTGATTGGTAATGTCTGTCATGGCCAAAGAAATGGAGAAGGTCAATTTCCCACTTTAATCCAAGCTTGGGGCTTCTGAAATACAAATACCCCTCATAGTCAATTTAGCTGGAAAACCTCCAAGTAAAATTTGCTTAAAATTTTTAACGAAATTGAGGGAGGGGGAAGATAGAAAAGGGGGAAAAGGGATGAAAAATAACCAAGATACGATATATATGCACCAATTCCCCAAAACGGATGCAAATATCATATTTCTCAAATAAAAAAAATTTTAGCCAAATAAAAATATATTTTTAGCCAAACAAAGTAGAGAATTGGATCAATATAGAAATGAACCACTTGCCTGAATCCTTGACCCAGGACTCGGCCACCTGCCGGCCACTACGCGGGTCAGCTCTGGTTCTCGGGTGGCTGCCGTCCGCGCGGCGTGAGCCCGGCAGTCCACGGTGGCCGCTGGGCTGAGCACCTCTAAGTCTCCCGGCGATGCCGGAGCGTGGAGGAGGAGGCGGTGGAAGCCGTACCTGTCGGATCCCAGCCTTCCACACACCTCAGCGAACGGAGCCCTGGGACGGGGTCTTCCTGCGATGAGCCCCCCTGCTAGCACCTTGATTTCAGACTTGAGCCCCCCAAAAAGGTGCGGGACTCGTTCCCATTAACACCTCCTCCTCCCTGGGGACCTGAGGGCTTCCTGTCCTCCTCTAGCCGGGCTGGGAACCTCAGCCCTGGGCGCCTTGGCTGGATGGATGAAGTTAAGCGGCCCTGTGAAAGGGTCTTTACCTGGGGGTCCGGAGGAGGTGACCGGTTTCCGCAGGCAGCCCCACAGCCAGACACATAAAAGGGGTGATCGAAAACTACAGTGAATGTTTCAATGAGGAAAAAATTATTACAGTAAAAGACACATTGCCATTAAGCCTGCTGTAAACACTTGCTTAGGACACACTTGTCCTGTCATTCTTGTCACAGAAGCATCCCTGGAAGTCCTCCTTGGTGGCTTTCAAGGTGCGATCAGATATCCAGTGAATGCTGTTGGCGAGTGCCACGGACAGATAGGCAGGCCCGTGAAAACATTTCGGGGTGTCTCACGCCCTTAGTCACTGGACCTGATACCGGCTCCTCCCACGCTCAGAGTGATCATGAAAGGCCAGCGTTTAGAATGGGTTCAGGACATCAAGGCAGCCAGCCGGGAAGGCAAAGTGTGGGATGGACTCAGAGATCAGGAAAGGGACAGAGGGTGGGATACGGCTCAGCGGCACAGCGCCTGCCTGGCGAGTGCAAGGTCATGAGTTCGATTCCTGATACCAAAAAAAAAAAAAAAAAGGAAAGGGACAGAGAGGAGACAGAGTGTCCTGGACCGCCATGGTCCTGTCCTGAGGCCTGGCCACCCAACATGTTCTGCTCCTGTGTCTGCGATCTTTCCCCCACCCCCTTCCTTCTTCAAGCACCTGCGGGCGATGTGGTAGCCAGCGCGTCACCTGTCCCTGGGATGCTTTAAAACTCTCGGGCTGAGCCCGCATTTCCCCAGCAGCTACAAACCTTATTAAGCACCTGCTGTAGCCGGTACAGGCTGACAGGTGCAGACCCAGAGACCTGGGGCCCGGGCCAAGGAGAGCGTCACCAGACTGTGTCACACGGCCACTCACGCCCCGGCCTCCCGGTTCCAGTGAGAGAGGAGAGGGTTTGCCCGTGGGTTCCCAGCCTCTTCATGGCTGGCTGCTAACTGCTTCGTGCAACGTTGGACCTCAGACATCTCCCCTTCTGTGTCTTTCCGTCTTCATTTTGAGACACACGGCCTGGCGGGCGAGTTACAGAAACATGACTGACGGTAAAATAGGCAACTGGGCACCCAGCTGAGTGTGTGGGTCTAGTATCAGATCAGTCTGATGCAAAGTTCTTTAACTCCTCTTTGCCTCAATTTCCTCATCTGGACAATGACCATAATAAACTATGCAGAGTTGTTGTGGGTTGAGTTGTTAAATGACTCAACGTAGGCAAAGTGCTTATGAAGGTAAGCAGAGTGCTTATGAAAGTGCTTATGCTTATGAATCCTGGCACTCTGGGAGGCTGAGGCAGGAGGATCACAAGCTGGAGCCCGGTCTGGGTAATTTACTGATTTAGCGAGACAGTCGCAAAATTAAAAATGGGTCAGGGATATAGTGCTGTGTGAAGGCCCTGGTTCAAGACCCAGTGTTGAAAAAAGGAAAAGAAAGCAAGCGAGGGAGAGAGCGAGGAAGGAGGAAAGCCCAAGCCCGGGCAGCAGAACGGACGCAGTGGTGTTTGTCTGTAATGACACTCCTTGGGGACCCTGTCCAGCCCACAGGGACCCACCTGACTGGTGACCCTCTTAACTCCTGGGGCTGTCAGCAGCAGGATTTTCACAGCTGGGCTCACGCACTGGCAGGGGCGGGCATCCAAGTCCTTCCTTGTGACTGGACAGAAGACACCCTGCTTCCATCTGGGCCTGTTCCCCCGGGGCCACCTTCCTGACACCCAGGAAACACACCAGGGAAGACGCAGACGGCGCGGGCCCGGACGTGCTCAGGGGCAGAGCACTTGTTTGGCATGTGTGGGGCCCGGGTTCTCACCCTAGCAAGGGGAGAGAAAGCAGGGGTACAAAAACTCCTGCCTGGGCTTCAGTTTCCAGACTTCTTGGGGTCTTGGCTCCCTTTTTGCTCCTGGGGGGTGGCAAGACACCCTAACCTCCCTCTAGCCCACGTCTGGCCACTCTGATCGGTTTCTGTCCCAACAGACACATCTGGAAGCCTCCCGAGGCCCTCTCTTCACCCTCCGGGTCAGTTCTGGTTTTGTGCTAACCTGGAAAAAAGAAACGGACCAGGGGTTAAGAAGCCAGCCCTGATTTCCTCCCCAGCCTGGTCCTGCGCCCTCCAACACATTATCTCATTGGCTTAAATGAAAGCATCCCAGTGGGCTCTCCACTTCACAGAGGACAGACGGAGGGTCAGACAGACTGAGAGATCGAGTTAGCGGAACCGGCTAAGGGGCACAGACAGCGAGCTGGGATCCGCATCCAAAGCTGGTCTCGCAACATTCTTGACATCCCGCCTGGATGAACCCTCACCTCGGCTTCCGGTCTGCAAGATGGGTTGGCATCACCCTCCTCGGGTGCTCGCTGGCTCTTCTGAAGATGGTCTGGAGGGGCGGGGGCAGAGTGGGTCCCAGGAGAGCAGTGTCATTCCGCCCCTCGCCAGCCTTTTCTGCTCCTTAGCAACTGACTCAGGGCTGATGGAGGTGGGAAGAAAGGAGGTCACATGTAAATTGGTCAATTTGAGCAGCTTTGCTGCACAAGCCAGTGTGGGAGAGAGATGCGATTACTCCGAAGAACACAGTGGCTCTTACCTCTTAGAAACAGGGTCCGTGGCCTTCCGCTGCCCGCGTAGCTGTGCCAGGCAGCTCCTTCCACGACTCAACAGCAGCCTGGAGTTTGGGTTCTTCATGAAGTTTAAAAAAAAAAGGCCCATGTTATTTTCTGATTGAAGCGACTTGAAAACAAAATTTACTCAGAAGTTTTACATCCACGTAACAGATAAATGTGCCGGCAACCCAAAGGACCAGACACCATGCAAGCACCCACGTGGATGAATCTCAAAGCCATTGTGCCCAAAGTCAGACTGAAAAGAGGGCACACCCCCTCCTATTAAAGCTTTGGCAGGAGTACGTACATCCATCCATCCTTCCATCCATCCATCCATCCATCCACCCGTTGATTGTAAGAATTGTTGGTCTAAGAACAATGTTTAGTCCTAATTTTTTTTTAAATGAACCCCAGATGCAATTATTTGGTGAAAATGAGAAGAAAGGGGGGAGGACGGCCCTTCAGGCTCCTGAACCACCCGCTTTGTCCCCTGAAGCCTGAGAAGATGGGGAGTGACACAGCAGTCACTTGGCGGCCTGTGTCACAGGCTGCTGAAGAGGAAGTGGTCTCGGGCTGTGGGGCCTGGGGAAAGAGCCGGCCTCACGCCAGCCCCGGAGGAGGGGGAGGAGGGTGTTCGCAGACTCCAGGGAGAAGGCAGGCTCCTCTCTTGATGCTAGGAGAAGGAATAACCACATTTTATTATTCAATCAGCACATTAAATGCCCTCAGTACAGAGTGTATGCTCTGCTACGCTGGTATCTGATGCCGGTTAGACGAGCTTTGGGAATGCTCTCCTGGCTGACGTCATTTGGGGCTTCCAGAGAATTCCCTCAAAGCCACAGCCCTGTGGGGAGCTGAGGAGATAGGGACCACTCTGCAACAGACAATTAGTTGCCTGCTTTGGGCGCCCGGCATTTTATTACACGCCAGGCCCCACGCCAGTAAACAGACTCCAAAACACCACCTTGGAGGGGCCGGATCTTATTGCATCCCACCGGCCCCCAGGGCCGTGGCAGTCTGATAAGAGTTGCTGGTGACAAGTTTACTCCAGGTCCAGCCTCCGAAGAGGGAGGTGCCACAGCACAAGGGGCAACGACGTGCCCTCCCCAGCTGGTGACACACAGGATGGTGGAGTGGCAGTGGCTGATACAGCAGCGGCCTCTACCAGCGAGGAGGGCGGGGCCGCATCTCCCTCAGCCCGGGGCGGCTTTGCCTCCCGGGTGACATTTGGCACTCTCTGGAAACATCCGTGTCTCACGACTTGGGGCTGCACCCAGCATGTGGCAGGTGAGGCCAGGGGCACGGTGACCTCCCCCACATCAGCAGTCTGCAGGATGTAAACCCTGTCTACGTCCACACCCGAGGTGTTGTGCAAATGGAGGAGGCCGGAAGTGGCTGACTCTCACAGGAAACGCTACGCGCTTGACATTGATCCTGGTGGAATTTCTGTGACCCCACTTTACGGTAAAGCAGCCGAGAGTGCACAGCTGACTACGGGAAGTGGGGGGGGGTCTGATTTACGTTTTTGGGGTGGTGATGATCTGGGGCCTGGTTTGCCCACTTGACTATGAACTCTGAGATCATGGCACAGGCCAGTGGGATCTGCAGGACTTGACAAAGTCCCGGGCCCTCAAGGAGGTGCTGACGAGCAGGTGAAAATGGAACTGAATGAACAAATAAATGAATGAAAGAAACAGGGCAGGGCGATGCACTGGTTAGACGCAGGCAGTGCCATCAGAAACCCGAGCGTTCCGAGCACGATCACGGCGTGTCTGCCTCAGGGCAGCGTGGCGGGCTGGCACTGACCTTCACCAGCTCGTGACGGCAGGCTGTTCATTTTTTAGGAGTTTTGCAAGCTGGTTGTCAAGTACCCCTTGGAAAAAAAAATAAGTTATATAAAGTCACAATTAAACAGGTTCTATTTTTAAGACGGTCATAAAACTCATTTCCTAATTACCATATTCCATTTTGTCGGACTCTCTGATCTCAAAGTTATTTATGGCTAGCGGAAGGGTCACCAGACGGTCTGCATGAGGGCCACAGGGCCAACATCGGTAGATTTCGCAGTCCGGGGCCAGGTCTGGCCGCTCTCCTGCGGTTTGCTGAGTGGGCCACGGCGGGACTGTTTACACCAGGGAAATGGTCAAGCGCTATAAATCAGGCCTTTTCTTTTGGCAGCCGGCTGGCTGTTACACGTTTAGCAGCACACCACTGGCTACGGCGGCAAGTGGCACTGGGGTTGCCCTGCCTGGCCGGAGGGTGCACGGTGCTGGGGTTTGTGAAGGATGCCTTCGCTTTCCCGCTGCACTGTACACTTCTCAAGTTCAATGTCAAGTTCTTCATGGGCACAGGGCGGGGGGTGGGTAGTTTGGGTGCGTGGCCCACCCATGGAAACTCAACAGACTTGTGACTCCTCTGGACACACAGGGTGGGGCTTCAGATGGCCTCTGGTAGCTGAACTCAGTCTCATTTCTAGGTTGAGAATTGGGATGGGGGCAGGGGCTCAGCCACCACTTCCCCAGTCCAGTCCAGGAGGACGGAGTACCAAGACCAGCCTACCTCATGCAGCAACTGCCCGAGCTGTGTTGTGGCTGGCGCTCTCCTAAGCACCAGGGACTCTGTGACCTTGGGCAGTCAGTCATTGTCCTATTGCTTGAGCCCTGGTGACACGCACACACTGAGTTAGCACTCCCGGCTTCTACCTTCCAGGAGCTCTCCTTCCTGCAGTGTTTTGGGGGCTCCATTTCACTGATTGCAAACTAATGTCAGAGATGAATTTCATACCTTTTTCCTGAGTGTCTGCCTGGGAAAATATAAAGGAAGCCATTTTTAATGTCTTCTAAAATTGGCAGAGGAGTGGGAAAAACCTGGTTTCTGGGGTCAAATGGAATCTCGGGTTCAAATCTTGGCTGGATCCCCATCATAAGAGATGGGGATCACTCTTGAGATGAGGCTCACGATAATCCCCAGGCTGGCTGGGATGAAAGAAAGGAGAACAGGCACACGCAGCCGCCCGCACGGTACCTGGCCTTTGGGTCCAATCATTAGCATCCCTCATGATACTGCTGCTTCCTGGTGACAGATGAACAGCCGTCCCCGGTGGCACTGGGGGTGTCCCCAAAGGCCCCAGAAGAAATCAAAGATCTTTTTGCATGCCGGTTGATCTCCTCATTGTGCTGGAGTTTAGGATCCTAACTGGACAAAGGGAGGTCTTCTGCCTGCCACCACGGCTGTTCCACTTGGTGACTTCAGGCGGGTCCCCGTCACCTTCCTCCTGGGTGGTCACGCAGGCTCCTCACTGGCTGCCTCCTTCTAGGTGACTCTGCAGCCCTCAGCGGTGTCACGCTGCAGCCATGTCTGCGTCGCTCTCTGCGCTTCCGTGTAGTCGCGTGGCACTGCTCTGGTCCCTGGGCCTGCATTTCAGGTGACTGCCTGCTCCCCTCCAAGCCCTCTGTCCTGCCTTCCTGGGACACCTGGCACCGGGTGGCAAATGAGCGGTTTCCTGAACAGGCCATGCCTCCTGCTGCCTGGGGGCCCCTTGGGGGGCACTCCTTCCCTGCAGCATCTATACCTGATTCCCAAAGACCTCCTTGGGTGGGAACACACACCCTGCACCATGCCACCTCCCCTCCAAACCGGGGCCCTCCTGTAGTTCTACACACGGCTCGATCACTGTTTTTACAGTGTCCCTGCCCTTCACGCCAGGCCATGTGGTTAGGGCCTGGGTTCTGGAGTCAGGGAAACTGGGCCCGACCCTGAGTAGCCCAGTGAGGCCGGGTGAGTCACTGAAGCTCTCTGTGCCCCATTTGCAAGAGTGGTTGGGGACAGTACCTATGTTGCAAGGTTGTAGGGGCAAAAAAACAAAACAAAACAAAACAAAAACACACACGCACACGCATGCAAAATCCTTTGCTCGCAGGAAGCCTGGGACCACTGTGGCTGTCAGAGTAATTGCTACTAATACCCCAGTGCCTGGCTTGCAACCAGCACACGGCCAGATCTCACTAAAGCATTGAGTGAGTGACCTAACCCTAAGTCTCTGTGGACTGGGGGCTTCTTGGCCTGTCCATCTCCTGCACCCACATCTGTGTCAGGAGTGGGTCCAGGGCTATACCCACTCGGGTACTTGTGGACTGTACCTGGTCCCTGGCCCCTTCCCCTTGGGCTCTCCATCTTGTTCTTGCTACCAGGAGCTCAGCAGCCTTGCTCTGCTCGCCCCTCCCACCACCATGTCCCTCCCATCACAGGCTAGCAAGTCACACAGCCAGCTCACCATGGACTGACACCTCTGAAACCAAGGGCCGAAACAGGCCTTGCCTCCTGGAAGCGGACTTTCTTAGGGATTTCGTCGCAGTGAAGCGGAACGAACACGCCCCTTCTTCCTTGACGGTGTCCTCAAGCCTGCTGAGGTTCAGCACTCGAAGAAAACGCCAGCAACTTGTAAAAAGTGAGTCTTATTCGGTAAGGGACACAGGGTGTGAGCGGCCTTCCACCACCTGTCCCGGCCCTTGCCGTCTGTTCCGGGGAGAGTGGGCTCTGGAGACTTCCTGGCTGTGTTCATGATGCAACACGCCACACACGCGCGTGACCAGGACAAAGGCATGTCAGGTGTGAATAGGACAAAGGCATGTCGCTCTAACACCACTAACTACGGCAGTGCCTGGAGGTGGAACGCCGGCCCAGGAGCCCAGCACTGGCCTGGGTGGCCTCAAGTGCTGCGCTGGTGATGACAGAAAGGGAAGGTTTCTGCTTCCAGGCTGGAGTCGGTGACAGTGGTTCATTCCACAGTGGTGCTTCCAGTATGATCTGCTCCTGAGCCGTTGGCGGGCCGTCGGGGGACACAGGGACACAGGACCAGCTCTGGTCTGGGGGGAGGTGAAGCTGGAACCGCGCGACAGCAGAGCTGGGGATCGCTCTGCAGGGAGGGGGTTTTGTTGCCTGGATCCTGCAAGGGGCTGGAGAAAGGAGAGCGGCAGGGAGCCCGTCCTCTCCTTCCAGAAGGTTTGAGGGCATCGTCAAAGCCGGGAGGAGAGGCCGCAGAGACACAGAGCGGAGGGCGCATCTGCAGTTCCGGGAAGCTGTCTTAGGGTCTCGTCTGGCGGGCCTGCCGAGCGGCCGCCACCCCTCCCGCCCAGCGCCCCGGCGGCCACCTGGTCACACCTCGCCAGTCGTGCGATGGGCTGATTTCCCTTCCGAGCCCAGCGCGGCCGGCGCGGGAGTAGGGCGCACCGCGCACGCCACCGCCCGCTCGCACGGGGCCCGCAGCCGGCTCAGCACCCGCCTAGGCACCCAGGGGTGGGTGCGGGGGCGCGGCCCCAGAGTCGCCCCGCCCTGGCCCGCCGCGCCCCCGCCCCCGCCCACATTCCGGGCGGGACCGGGCCTGCCGGGGCTCGCAGCCCCAGCCCCCTCCCCAGAGGCCGCCCCTCCCGTCGGGCGGTGCCCGCCTCCGTCCCCGCCCGGCCGGCCGGCCGCGGACTCCGCCTGCCCGCGAGAGGGAGGCCGAAGCCGCGGCGCCGTTGCCGCCATTGACGTCAGAGAGGCGGGCACATGACCCCGCGGGGACCAATCGCGCGCGCGCTCCCGCTCCCGCAATCTCCCCGGCGGCGCGCGGCCCCCGCCCGCAGGCGCTCGCGGACGGACGCGGACACACGCACCGGTGGCACCGCGCCGCGCGGGGCCGAGACACGCCCGCACCCCGGCCCCCGGCGCCACCCCCGGCCTGCGCCCCGGCCCCGCGCCCGCCGATCGCCCCGCGCCACCATGCACCCGACGCGCTAGGAGGAAGCCGGCCGCCCGCAGGAAGCCCGCCGCGGTCGCCGTCGCCGTCGCCGCCCCCGCCCCCGCGGCCGCGCCCCTTCCCGCGGGCGCCCCCCGCTCCACGCCCCCCCCACCTTCCCGGGAGGTGGGGGGGTGCGGGCCCCGGATCGGGCACCGGACAGCCCCGCTCGCGCGCCCGGCCCCCGGCCCCCGCCCCCCGCGCGCGCGCGCGGCCATGGATGTGACCAGCAGTTCGGGCGGCGGCGGCGACCCCCGGCAGATCGAGGAGACCAAGCCACTGCTGGGGGGCGACGCGCCGGCCCCCGAGGGCACGAAGATGGGCGCTGTGCCCTGCCGCCGGGCCCTCCTGCTCTGCAACGGGATGAGGTACAAACTGCTGCAGGAGGGCGACATCCAGGTCTGTGTCATCCGGCACCCGCGGACCTTCCTCAGCAAGATCCTCACCTCCAAGTTCCTGAGGCGCTGGGAGCCGCACCACCTAACGCTGGCGGACAACAGCCTGGCGTCGGCCACGGTGAGTCGCTCTGCGCGGCGACCGGGGGCTTCCCACGCGCGCCCCCCCACCGCCGAGACCGGGCACCCCCTGCGCCGCCCCGGGCCCGGGCCTGCTCGGCGGGGAGCCGCGCGCCCCCTTCCTGGTTCGTGCGCCGGCGCTGGGGTCGGACCCCTGCTCCTCGGATCGGCCGCCGGGCTCCGGATCCTCAGGACCCCGGAGACTTGGCCCATCCGGGCTGGGTGCCTGGAGACCCTCGGCTCCCAGCTCCTGCGTTCTGATGGTGGGGACCGTGCGGTGGAGCGAGGCTGGGCCCGGATCGTGGTGGGGTCCCCTTTCTGGAAGTCCGAGGCCCATTTCGACCAGGGCTGCAGGAGAACATCGCCCCCCCCCAACTCAGCCGTCAAAACCCTAAATCCCCCAGACCCAAAGAATTTCTGAAAACCAAATCCTTTCTTTGCTTTAGGAACGTTTATTCTTCCTTTTTAAAATTTTTTCCTCTTCCTTCATCTGTCTGGCAGGCAAAAACTGGGTGCTTCCCTTTCTGAAAATCTTCCCACATTGGGAGGTTGGCAGGGGGAGGGGGCCACGGTCCTGGAACATCTCAGACCCGGGGTGGCCAAGTTCTGGCTGAGAGCTGGCCCAGCCGCCCGGGTCCTCCCGGGGTGTGTATACGCCTGTTTGGTCCTGGCGGTCCTATTTTGTTAGGGTTATTGTTTTTCACTGTGCGACTGGGGCCGGCTCAGCTGGATGAGAGGGAGAGGAGAATCCGATGATCTCTTGCTGAAACCGAATCTGCAAATGGTGGCCCTGTCTTCCTCTTGGAGGGAGACAGCTGTGGTGGGCTCCAGGGGAGAGTGGGGGTGGCGGCTAGGAGCCTGAACAGGATGCTTTGTGTTTTGAAACAAGGACAGTTTCAAATACAGACTCCCGGCTTGGCCTGGGCCTGGCTGTGGGGGTCCCCTCCGCTTAGGAGAGGGGGCCCCCCACCCTGTCTTGCTTAGAACGCACCCCCCCACACCCGTGATCCTGTTTACGAAGCACAGTGGGAGGGGGCAGAAGCCAGCGTCTGCCCACACCTGTGCCAAGAAAGCGCAGCCAGGAAGTGGCGCCGCTTGCATGACATGTCACAAGCGTGTAGCGTGTGTAGACATTTCTCCGGCATCCATGTTCCCTTGGCGCTGTGTCACAGGCCATGACACATGCCCCAAGGAATGGGGAGGGGGAGAGTCAGCCCAGGAATCCTACTGCCCCAATCTGCTCCCCACCCCCCACCCCCGAACCCTGAAGCCCAGGAGGACTTTTGTTCTGAATTTTGGGTCCAACCTGCTCGGAGCAAGCGCCTGTCTTTTCTCTCCCGTGGGCACGCTGGTGCAGTCTCCTCAGGCTCCGAGGTCGGTGGGTCGGGGAGAGATGCCTGGTCCTGCTTCCACACTGGTGCATGTTCCCAGCCCTGCCTCGAGCCGCAGGCCTGGACATTTGGGTTTGCTTTCGATGCAGGGAGAGAGTCCCCCAGATTATCAAGCACTGGGGGGGTTTCGGATTCACAGAGTCCCTGGTGGCCTGGGCGCCTCCCTACCTGGGCTGTGGAGCCCAAGGTCTGGCTCAGAATTTTCACCTGGTGCGGGGAGGGGCTTTGTTGGGCTTTGTTCTTTTTTTTGTTTTTTCTTGCTGCCTTTGAAAGGAAGGGGAGTCGGAGGGAGAGGGAAATGGTTGAGAGGACCATGTTGGGAGGTGCAGGCTGAGCCCCTGCTGCCCTGGGAGAAGCTGGGGGTGTTGTTGGGCCGCTGGTCTTCCTGGCTTGGGGGAGATCAGCTCCGTAGGTGAAAGGCCCCCCACTTACCCCGGCTGCTCCAGAGGTGCTTTGGGAGACAGGAAGAAGGAGGAGGAAGCCCCGCACTAAATTCTTAAGCAGGCCTTCTCCCTCCTTTGCTGGCTGAGGTGGGCAGCACCTCTGGCAGCTGGGGCCTCTGGGAAGGGCACCTGTGACAGGTCCTGAGGCTGGGGATCGTCTGTGGGGCAGGCTTTGTCTTGGTGGAGCCTCGCTCTGGCATTGGGAGATGTAGGAAGAGGAACTACGAGGAAGCGTCCAACGGCTAGCAGCACAACCCCCTGTCCCAGCCAGGTGTCACCGAGGCCTGTGGGCGAGGGCCGCCTTCCACCTAGCTCCGTGGGAGGCTCCAGCAGGGGTCCTGGCTCCCCTGCTGCCCCGGGCCTGGGAGCATGGATGTGGGACCTCTGTGGACAGCCGGCCGTGCTGGGACTATGGCCACCTCCAGGCCAGAGGGGGTTGGGGTTGCCACCTGGGCTCTTGTCCCATCGTGAGACACCTGGTTGGTGTCCAGGCGCTCCGGGAAGCAAAGGAGCTCGTGGGTTTCCCTGAGGCCGGGGCCTTATGTAATCTGTCTGCATTTTAGAGTGTGGCCCAGGCCCTCTGTTGGGCAATATTGGCCCAAATGAAACAAAGGTGAGTTGGATTACAGCTCCCTGCAGCGAGAGCCTTCGAAGTGCCCCCTGGCTCGGCCTTGAGCTGCCCACCCTCCAGGGCCCTTTCCTGGGGGGTCGCAGCCTTCTTCCATGCGGCTGTCACATGTGTTTTAAGCCTGGCTTGGAACTGCCTGGTCATTCTTCGGTTAATTGTGTGGGCTTCAGGAGCAAGACCCAAAGTGATTGATCTGGATTCAAACCAATAAACAAATCGAATACACTCTTGCCCCAAGTGTCTTCGGGGTCTGTCTACACTGACCTGGTGAACTGAATCATGAGTGATAAAGGCCAGGCTTCCAGGATCACAGCCGCATCAGCCTGGGGTGCAAGCATACGGGGATTCCAGTGCCCCCTGGCAGGTGGCCCGGCTGGGCGCAGCCCTGAGTCTGGGCCTCTCTGGTTCCCCCGTTGGGAGATCCCAACAGGGTCCACACCCCTCCAGGCCTGGCTGTGAACTTTGCCCTCTGAGCCTCCTTTCCTGCGCTGGTTACTGATTAAATCCTTGCTGAGCAACCATGAGCCCCGTGCAGCAGGCGGGGACAGCAGGCCGGGGGGACAGCAGGTTGGGGGGATGCTTGGGAACTTTGGCTCTGGAAGGTTCCTGAACCAAGGAGGAAGCTCCCAGGCTGAGGGAGGGGGCCGGGGGTCTCCCCACCCTGCCCACGCCGTGGTCTGGAGGTGATGCCTCATATTCCCCTTTTTTTGCATCCCAACCCCCTGGTTTCCTGGGCCTCCCTGAGCCCTTGGCTGCAGTCACCGTGGTGTGGGCTGTCACCAAACAGCCAGGAGTTCTGCGTAAGCACCTGCATTCGGCCAGACCAGAATCCATCTTGCTGAATTTGATCACCTGCTAGACATGTTTGTCCGCCGGCGGAGGGCTTTGTCTGTGGTCTTTGTTTCCCGTGTACCAAAGAAGTGCAAATAAGCTGCTCCCCTCTTACTGCATCTGACTTTTTACCAAATGCACACACGGTGTCTTGGAATGGTGGCTGTGGTCCGCAAAGTCCTTCCTTTACCTTCCAAGCCAGAGTTGGGGTGTTAGTGACCCCAGCCTTCTGTAAGTCTCCTTTATTCTCCGTGGCTGGTTTTAAAACTTGCACTGCTCTGCTGCTGGATTGAAGTGTTTCTGGGTGTTCGTCCGAAGGGAAAAGAGAAGCCACCTTCGTTCTCCTCTGTGTCTTTAGCCTGGTGTTAGAGGGGAAGGAGAAGGAATTTGCTTAGCCGAGGCCGACCAAGACCTTCTGCGTGTCGCGTTCCAGGCTGGTTCGCGTCAGGAGGCTGGGGCTGCTACTTGAGAATTAAAATCTGTGCCCTCTGGCGTGGTCCCCACCCCCCGGGACCCATCTGTGCCACACGCGCTTGCCTGTTGGCTTTCTTCATTTTTGTCGCACTCACCCCTCCCGAGCGCGCCCCCCCCTTCCCTCCTTTGACGTCGTAGTTAGTGTTTTTCACGGCAGTTAGTAAACATGAAGAATGTTTTAAAATTTGTCATAGGAAGATTTGGAGTGCCTCGGATTCGCTTCCCGGATAACGTGTCGTATGGCCTCGGGGGAGGGAGGGGAGCAACACCAGGGTCCTCAGTGCAGCCAGCCGCAGTAAATGGGTGCCTTTAATAAAAAGCGATGCCCACCGGGCGTGGTGGCACAGGCCTGTAACCCCAGCTCTCGGGAGGCTGAGGCAGGAGGATCATTGCAAGTTCGAGACCAGCCTGGGCTACAAAGTGAGCTCAAGGTGAACCTGAATTGCATAGTGAGACCCTGTCTCAAAAAGACAAAAAAAAGCGATGCCCTTTTGGGCTGCGCAAGATTGAGCCAGTCGAGATAGTAGGTGTCTCATCCCGTCCTTCCTGGCTGACCTGAAAATCATCCGAGAGACGCAGCATTCCAGACCCTTACCGCGGGCATGGGGCAACGGACGGGCCGCACCTCCCGGCCAGCCTCCACTCGGCCTTCCCGAGGCACCTAGCTGGGCTTTTGTCGGGATGGATATTTGAGATGGGCCTGCTACGCCTTCGGTTAAAGGATTAAATGAGATTAAGCAAGGCAGCCTGGCATAGGGTGTCCCGCCCATGGGGCAGAACAAACTCCGGGTTAGCTGTCTCCGAGGCTGGGCTGGAGTCTGAGGATCCAGCTTCTGGGGGCCGTGTGACTGGGGGTGCATGGCGCTCCCTCCATGGCCCCACGTTTGCTCCATCTGGGGGGTGGTGCACACCCACTAGACCAGGCAGCATGCAGTACCCCAAGACCTATTTTCCTGATCACCCTGAAAGAGCTTTGTGGCATTCGGTCCAAATGGAAGGGAGTTTTGCTAGTTAAAAATGGGCAGTCTCCCGAGAAAAGTCACCAGAGACGCCTCGTTCACTGGGGAACGTTTGGGGCGGCGAACAGATCTGTTGTGTGTGAAGGCGATGAGTTTAAGAAGAATTCCTCAGGGGCTGTGGCCTTGTCTCTTAAAAAAAAAAACTATTTTTTAATCCCCATAAGCACAAATCAAATACAGTTTGCACAACAAGGTGTGTAATGAAGGTGAAGCTCGTCCTGCTCCCGCCCCCTGCCGCCCCCTGCCGTCCTGCTGTCTGAGGCGGACCCGCACAGGTCTGTGCCACTGCTGTGCACGGCACACTGCGTCAGGAGAGCACTCGAGATCCATGGGTATGCAGCTGCCTCGTTCTTGTTCAGTGCTGCATACTTTTCCACCATTCAGGTGCACCAATGGGCCGACCCTCATCCCCTATTGATGGACACTGAGGTTAGTCTCAGTGGTTTTCCATTTCAAACAACACACTACATTCTTACTTAGTGGAGTTATTTCCTTTTTGACAATTCGAATGTTGGCTTGCTTTTTGGGAAGGAGTCATGGTTCGGTCTGGCAGAATGCCCTGGTACAGGGAGCCCCCCAAGAGGGTCTGGCAGCCAGTCCCACCAGGAGCTGAAAGGACGCAGGTAAATGGGGGACCTGAGAGTGACTACCCGGCACATGGGGCTCTGAGCCGCGTCACCTGAGGTCATTGTTTTTGTCCCCGGACTTCCTGCTTTCTCCAGAAGGAAGCCGGGCAGCCGAGCCCCAGGGCAGAGGAAGGGGAAGTGAAAATTTCTCTTCCTCACTCCGCCGGCCAGGATAGGCATCCAGTGTATTCCAAGGGGACTGGGGGTGGGGGGTGGTGTGTATTTGGTTTTTTGATGTTGCTTTGGATTTTTGAGAGAGTCTCATTTTGTAGTCTAGGTTGACCTTAAATTCACTGCAATCCTCCTGTCTCAGCCTCCCCCGTGCTGGGATGACAGGTACAGGCCACCACACCCAGGGGAGCCCTGACCAGGGCCTGAGCTGGTGTGTGTGCATGGACACGTGTGAGCCTGCGTGTGTGTCGGGGTGGAGCCCGCTCTGTGTGTGGAGGCACAAAGGGGCTCGCAGAGCAAAGATTTCTGGGAGTGACGTTGGCTCCCGTCCCCTCGAGGGGTGTGTGGCCAGGGAGGTGGTGCAGCACACGGCCAGGCCCGGTGCAGGAGGGCACGGTGAGGACGCAGGTGCAGCGTCAGACAGGTGTGTGTGGACCGGTCACCTCCCCGCTGCCCACCGCACGGTGCGGCTTCCAGGAACTTCCGCCCAGGGCGACGTGGGGTGAGGCGGGGTGGGGCCCGCGGTTCCGCTCGTGTTCATTCATTCACAGGCAGCAGCCAGAGGACACCTGGTGATGAGAGGGGTCTGGGACGAACAGCGGGCAGGTGGCCGCTTCGGGCAGGTGGGCAGGAAGGAGTCCTGCGAGCAGCTGGAGGAAGAGCCGTCGGGGCAGGGACGGGCGCCGTGGCCCGGGGACCGGGTCACTCCGGAATCACCCAGGCAGGGCCAGGACAGAGCCCGGTGGTAGAACGCGTGCCGAGTTTGCGTAAGGCCCGGGGTTCGATCCCCAGCAGTGAAAAAATGCAAATAAAAAGGAAAAATAAATTACACCTAAAGTGATGGGCACCCACCAAACGCCCTGTGATCAATTTCTTTCCCCCCAACTCTCCAGAAACGTAATCTGTTAAAGAACACAGCGAGCATCCAGCTGTGCCGGGTACCGGGCGAGCTTCCGTTCTAGGGCTCCTGTCGTGGTTTTTCTCTTTTTAAAATCCCGGCCGCTTCCCGACACCCAGCCAAGAGCCTTTCAGCAGTGCTTTGAGAGGCTCTTCAACGACACAACCCTGCAGAACTTGGGAAAACCAGCTCCCCTCGCCAACAGCCCGGCTCCGAGCGTGCTGGGATCCGGAGCCGTCTCGTGTGGCCATGGCCGGCGCTGGCTGTCCGTCCGCCCGTGCTGGCCGCGTTCCTAGCCCCGTTTGCTCGCCCGGGCTGTGTCCCAGGCCCCCGCACTGTGCTGGGAGCGAAGCAAGCGAGTGGGATCCGGACCCAGGTTCGGGTGGGGGCGGTGCTTCCTGGTGGCTGGACAGGCGGGAGAGAGAGGCAGCGCTGCCCTTCGCCGGCTCCCCTGGGCGTCCTGGGCTGCTCAGAGTCTGGGGGCGCCAGGCCTGGCTGCCCTGCTTCCGAATGCTTTGGCTTCCTGCCCAGTGCAGGTGAATCTGTGAGGTGCAGAGTGCAGTCGGGGCTGTGTGAGGGTGACCTGGGGGTGACTCTGGCTGGAGGGTGCTGCCCCACCTGCCTCCTCTGTGAGCTGGCTCTGCTCTCCTCTGCGTCCACCGAAAGGGCGATGGGCGAGCCAGTGAGGAGCACGGGCAGAACCGAAACAGGAGAGGGTCCCGGGAGCAGAGCTGTTTCCCTGGGGAGGTGATCTGTTTTTATTATTTTTTAGTTTTTTACCGAAGGGTCTCGCCATGCAGTTCAGGCTGGCCTTGAACTCACTACGTAGCCCAGGCTGACCTCAAACTCACGGCGATCCTCCTGCCTCAGCCTCCTTCCTGAGTGCTGGGATTCCAGGCGTGCGCTGGGAAGGATATGTAAGCAGCGTGGGTCTCCAGGTCGGTGGCAGGTTGGGGAGGTTTGCAGCCCGCTCCGGTCGGCAGTGAGAGGGCGTGAGGCTGTGTGTGCGTGAGCACGGGCACATTCACTGTTTACCTAGTGTGCGTGTGCTTGTGTAATTCCGAGCGCCGTCCGTGGAGTGGGGAGGCTCCTTCCCTTTTACGGGCGCCACCGTGGAGACTCAGCTCAGGAGAACTGGGAAGAGGCGGCGTTGAGTCCAAGCCAGATGCGACTCCATGCTGGTGTGCGCTTGTGCACGCGCGTGTGCGCGCGGGTGTGAATGTGCACGCGGCGTCGGCTGGGTAGGTGCGAATCACTCCAGCCCTGCACAGATGTCGCCGTGGGCCTGAGGTGGTTTATCGGGGTGATTTTCCTCCATGGGACCCACGCTGCTCCGGGAAGTTGCGAAGTGAGCTTGGGGCACTGGTGTCCTCGGAAAGCGAAGGGCAGGTGTCCGTCTAGGGTGGGCACCGCGCTGGTTTATGACCTGGACGCCTGATGCCACGCGTGCAAGGTGCGTGTGTGGTCCTCCCTCCCAGGGCTCGCTGCTCGGAGCCTCCCAGGCCGGGACCCTGTGCACAACTCAGGTTTCCTTTGGCCAGGCAGGTTAGGTAGGGGAAACCGAGGCAGGGCCGCTGTGGTTGCCTGGTTGGGAGAGCCCTGTCACATCCTGTGGCCTCGAGCCGCTGGCCCCCGGGTCACACGCGTCCCTGTCCTCCCCCACTCCGGGTCTGCGGCGTGGGCCTGTGTCCTGCCTAGCACGGTGCACCAGGACCCCGGTGTCCTTGCGCCTGCTGCGCCAGCACCGGGGCTTTCACCCGCAGGCCTCTGGGGCGCGGAAGCCAGGGCCCTCTCCTCCTGCTCTGGTCCGCTCTTCCTCAAGGTCTCCAGTGGCGGGCCCATCAGGCTGCGGCCAGGGGAGCAGGTGGGCACATCGCGAGGGACACAGAAGTGACCCCGCTGTGCGTCTCGGGGAGGAGGTGCCAGGCCGGGGCACCCCGCAGGAAAGGGAAGACAGGGCTGCCGGCATCTGTTGCTCCGACTGGTTTGTGTTTCCGGCTTCAGGGGCAGGAAAATGACGGAGGTGGCTTCTTGGGGCGGGGAGCCAGTAGTTCTGACAGCCCAGGTCAAAGAAGGAACGGAGCGGTGACCCAAGGCTGGCACCATCGTTTCTTCCAGCTGTGTGAGGTCCCTTGGCCCTGTTTGAGTATTCAGTGCTCACACCAGCCCCACAAGGCGAGAGGGGAAACTGAGGCCTCAAGAACTTTTTTTTTTAATTTATTTTTTTATTTTGGTTTTTTGAGACAGGGTCTTGTTAGGTGGTTCAGGCTGGCCTTGAACTCTTTGTAGCTCAGAGATCCTCCTGCCTCAGCCTCCGAAATGCTGGATTACAGGCACGGGCTACCATTCTTGGCTTAAACTCAAAGAGTTTAAGGTCCATCGCTGGTACACAGATGACCTGACTGGAGAGCCTGTCTTCCAAAAGCTCCAATAGCTACACAGCTGTGGCAAAGAGGGCTGAATGACCAGTAAGGCAACCGTAACGACAGCTGACACACAGTACCTCTCGTATCCCTGGTTCCGTCTCGGTGCTCATGAATTTCCGGTGATGTCCTGGCCTGAGGGGGTGCTGTTGTCCCCATTCCACAGGTGGACACATCGAGGCCCAGAGGCAAATTCGCTGCTTCCCGGCCTTGTAACCTTTGGTACCGGCTGGTGGCTCGGAGTCGAAGCGCCCCTTGGCATATGTGGGTGAGCGGGGCTCTGGATCCTTACAGAGCAGAGGGTTGCAAAGGCCCCGGGGCGGCTCCCGCTGACAGGGCCCTCGCCGAGGAGAGAGGTGAACACAGCAGAGGGTTTCCAGCCACACGTCGCCCAGCTGTCTCCCTGCAGCCCCATCTCCAGGACGAGGGGTGCTTCTCACCTGGCCCTCGTTGGTCCTGTGATGAGTGCTCACCCTCTGCAGCCTCAGTTTCCCCCTGCCTCTGAGCGGTGGCTCCTGTCTCTGAGCCTCGGTGCCTCACTGCCTCCTCTGTCTGCTGGGAACATCCGTGCCCGCCTGGGCGGCCTTTCCCAGCCGCCGGCCTGGGGCAGTCTGTCCTGTTGCCTGCTGCTTATCGGCCAGCGTGGGAAACAAGATGGGATTCACGGCACAGGGCGATGCAGGTCTTACAAAATGGAGGAGGAAGGGTCCTCACCGTCCCGCCGCCCCGACAGATGGGGGAGCTCGCTGCGGGCAGGGACTGCGCACACACGTCTCTCTGCTTCTCTGATGCTAAGTCCCTTTGCTACGCGCTAATTCCACGCTAAGCAGGGGTCAGACATGAGCTCATGACACCCCTTGAGCCATTGATGTGGAGCCCGGGCCATCATTCTCTTGATACTCATTGGCTTCCCATGATGTCCTGGGAGGGGTTGCTGTCTTGACACTCATTGGTTTCCCATGATGCTCTGGGAGGGGTTTCTGTCTTCACACTCATTGATTTCCCATGATGCTCTGGGAGGGGATCCTGTTTTCACACTCATTGATTTCCCATGATGCCCTGGGAGGGGTTGCTGTCTTGACACTCATTGGTTTCCCATGGTGCTCTGGGAGGGGTTGCTGTCTTGACCCTCACTGGTTTCCCATGGTGCCCTGGGAGAGGTTGCTGTGTTGACACTCACTGGTTTCCCATGATGCCCTGGGAGGGCTTGCTGTCTTGACACTCATTGGTTTCCCATGATGCCCTGGGAGGGGATTCTGTCTTCATACTCATTGGCTTCCCATGGTGCCCTGGGAGAGGTTGTTGTCTGAACACTCATTGGCTTCCCATGGTGCCCTGGGAGAGGTTGCTGTGTTGACACTCATTGGTTTCCCATGGTGCCCTGGGAGGGGCTGCTGTTTTGACCCTCACTGGTTTCCCATGGTTCCCTGGGAGGGGTTGCTGTGTTGACACTCACTGGTTTCCCATGATACCCTGGGAGGGGTTGCTGTCTTCACACCCATTGTCAGAGCGGGCCAATCTGTGTGTCTAGGGTGTCGGGCAGCGTTGCTGGCCTGGACCCTCTTGCTGCCGGCACATAGCCCCCAAATCGTCTTGTTCCTCCAGCACTGGCCCTGAGGGTCACAAGGAACCCGCAGACTGCAGTCGGCCTCTTTCCCTGTGTTCAGGGCGCTGTGGGCCCTGAACAAAGTCCTGGATGACTGGGGCTTGTCAAGCACCCCCCACTTTTGAACCCTCCCAGTAACCCCCCTGCCATCCCCGCCTTTGCCCTGGTGACTCAGGACCGTAGAGATCTGGGTTGTTGAGGAGGGAGTTGCATCATACGGAGAGAAAAGAGAAAGAAAAACTAGTTAGGAAGTTTGGGCGCAAGGACAGTGCCCAGATCCTGTCCCTCCCATCCCAGCTGAATGCTGGTTTTGGGGGCCACTGGGCTAGAAAGACTTTCAGCTGCTTTACCCACCCAGGCCACGCAAGGAGTCCCTCTGCTCTTTGGAGCGAATTGAACCACAGCTCCAAAAAAGACACCAAAAGCAAGGGTTAGAGTTTTCTGGGGTCCTGCCTGCAGTTCTGTGAAGGGTGGGGGTCTCGGACCAGGCAGCCACGTGTGGGGGACACCCGGCTAGGTCCTCAGCCCTGGAGCCGGGCTGGCCAGCTGGGTGCTCCACATGGGGCCCACGCTGTGGCCATTCGGGCGCCTTCTGGAAGAGGTGTCCCCGTGGGTCCCAGTGTGTGCTGGGGGTGTCGGGACGAGGGTTAAGGACCCTGCTGCCAGCTCATTGCTTCCCAGAAGGGGACACTCGTCCACACACTGGCTCTGAGTGTCGCTGGTTTCGTTTGGACACGGAGCTTTTGTGTTGAACCAGGGTTGGATCCAGCTGTTTCCTGTGGATCAGAGAGGAGGGGACCTTCTTGGGTTGTCCGAGGATGGAGGTGACGAAGCCTGGGAAGGCTCAGCGGGCGCGTGCGTCTGCTGTCACCTCGCCACCGCCATCACTGTCCTGGCAGCAGTTCCACGCTGTCAGGGCCGCCCACCCCCTGCCCGCTTCCTCTGGGATCATGAACTCCAAGGCAGGCCAGGGCCACTTACCCAGGGTCACTGATGTCACTACGGGCCTTCCAGGGAGTGCGCTTGCTGGATGAGTGGCCCTGGCCCTGTCCCAGGCCATAAAGAGACACAAAAGTGTCCTGGTTTTCTCCAGACCTTTGGCCAGTCTGGTGACCTCAAAGTCAAGGAGGCTCCGGTGACCCCGTGCTGGGACCGGGGGAGCCTCCATGTCCCCCTCCTGCAGCAGGCGGGAGCTGTACTGGGAGCATTAAGATGTCACCCTGGCTTTCGCCTCCGCTCTCAGCAGCAGGGCTTGGGAAATAAGATTTTGATCTCGGAAAATATGATTTAAAAACAGAATTGAAAGTCGCTTTTATTTTCTCAATGATATTGCCCCTGACACGCGGCTGGGTCTGAGCTGCGGCCTCGGTCAGCGCAGTGAGAGGGGACATCCCCTCTGGTGCTCTGGCCCCACCTGGGTGGGCTTCGGGGACCCCTGGCTGGGGGCCTTTCAGCCTGGGCTTCCCCGCCCAGCACCTGCTGCAGCCCCTGCTCCAGGCGGAGTCCAGGAAGCTGCCCTGTCCTCTGGGGCAATCACTGTGTCATCTGGACCTCACCTTGTCTGCACCGCCACCAGCAGTGGGGGGCTTCTTCCTCCAGGCCACGCCAGGCCCATGTCTGATTGGCACACACCAGGTCCAGTGTGCTGGCCACATCCCCATGTCCCTTCCTGTGGGGAGGGACATCCTGTCCTTCCTGTTGGTGAGGGCTGCAGAGCCTTCCGAGCGGAGGTGCCTGTCCGCCGCAGGATGGACTCAGGTCTCTGTCCCTTTCCCTAGGTTTCTGTGACTCTGTGAAAGCGGGGTCACAGACGCCTTGGTTTGCCTGGGACCACCTGGGCTTTCTGCACTGAAAGTCTTGCGTCTCGGGAAACTTGTGGTCATCGCGGGTCACCCTCGGTGGAGAAGCCACCTCTTGTGCTTCCCCGGGACTCCGCTGGAATTTCCTCTGCTCACACCACTTTGTGTCCGCACTCTGTCTCCCCGGGACCCTGGCTGACACCAGGAGTCTCCTTTCCGTGAGAGCGAGTGGTCTCCCGTGGGCGCAAGAAATGGCATGAGAAAAAGAAATGACTGTCATCTCAGATTATTTCCGGAACATTTGCTCCCTTCAAAAAAAATAAAATAAAATAAATGGTAGTGCTGTGAACACTGTCATCATGACCATCCTAGGGCGGGGGAGACTGAGGCTCAGAGAAGTGACATCTTTCACCAAGGCTCGGTTTGGGCAAGGAGTCCGGCCAGGGTTGAACCCGCGTGTGTCCCCCGTGCGGTCTGCACTCTTAGTGATGAACTGTGTCACAGCCAAGGCCGGGCCAGGCGAAACCCATACTTTTGCAACCTCTGGCTTGGCTTGGGTGTCTTGTTGGGTATAAGACAGCAGATCTGATGTTTTCCACTTCCTCTCATATGGCAAGAAGCCGGACTGGCTGGGCAGCCAGCGTCGGCTTGGCCAAATTCAGCTACGGCCCATGTTGGAAAATGTTAGGTCTGTTTTCCATTTGCCCCTTCCCCCTTTTTTATTTATATAATTAGAATCAGAGTTGGCCAGAGTTGAAAGAGAACCTGCAGGCCATCTAGTTCTGGAATGGCAAATACATGACACGCATACTGCCACCCCCCTGGCTTGGGCTGTGATAGACATTGCTAATCGATCCTAGCATAATCAGTCTTCCCAGGGACTCCTAAAGCAGCCACTACTAATCATTGTAGGCATGCGGAGTGAAAGCTGTTTCCTCTTCCTGTTGGGGTTCTGCCTCTCCTGTTTAGACTACTGTAGGAACACGAGGCCCAGACTAGTCATGTAACCCTCAGGAGAGCCCACGAGGGCTGGGGTGCTTGTTATTAAGAGATAATTCTGGGTTGAGAGTCTGTGTCTAAAGAAAAGGTGCTTGGCTGTCTTCATGGAGAGGGGGCTGTCCCCACCCTCCGCCCCGTACCCTGTGCTGTGGATTGAACCCAGGGCCTCCTGGATGCCGGGCAAGCGCCCCGCCCTTGAGCTGCACCCCTGCACCA
>RJWM01026683.1:0-27759 GCA_004363535.1 Dasyprocta punctata
AAAAAAAAAAAAAAAAAAAAAGAGCTGGGGATATAACTTAGTGTGAAGGCCACAGGTTAGATCTCCAGTACCACACATACATGGGCACATACACACACACACACACTCACATGGATGTGATAGTGATATAAAGCATAAATGAAGATGTAGTTACAAACCCTAAAGATTCATCATTCAGACACTTACAACTGGTCTTTCATGTCTTGGCACATAGAAATTACAGGATAGCTTATAACAATCATATTTTACCAAAATATTAATAAAAATTGAGGAAGTACAGGAGAAAAAACCTTTGCTTTGAGGAGTTGCATCCATATGGAGAAATGCAGAAGACCTACTTGAGGCGGAATTTGAGTGTATGGAAATGTTCATGTGTGCATGTCATGCAGCTGCCTGGAGAGGTTACAGAATGACCCAAAGCGTGCTGTGTGGGCATGTATGTGTCAGTGTGATTATGTGTGGGATAGTGGCAGATTAGAGAGAGGAAAAATGGAATGAAGAACTACTTCCAAGGCAGTATCTATTACAAAGAAACAAAAGTGAAGTTGCAGTAAGGGAAATTGATACTGAAGCTTTTCTGACATAGGAACATGAGCAGCTGATGTTTTTAGAATTATAGTTGGTGTGCCATACTACAAAAAGCACCTATTTCATGTCTCAAACAGGATTGGAAAGCATGCAGCTGGGGAGGACAGTGGTGTTCACACTGGTCTGGTGTCATAGGGAGGGCCTGGGGGGAGAGCAGGTAAGGGCATGGGTTCCTGTCCACAGCATAACCTGTAGGACAGTGAAGACGGGCGAGCTTGCTGCAACTCACTCATGCTACTCCTGAGCCTAAAGGTTTATTAGATGCTCTCATATTTGTTTACTGACTCATTCTTTTACTTGCCAACTTATCTTTGAAATACCGAATGTGTCCCATGCTCCCTGAGCTAGGTTCTAGATGGAAAGCTAGCTGATGTTTGCAATTCACGTGAAGGGACACGGACTATAAAGAGTCTGCTTGTTTCACCAGTGTCGTAGAACTAAAGACTCTGTGTTGCCACAGTTGATGAGTGTACCCATGTGAAACCAAGACTTAGTTCATGCTCTGAGAAATCTGGTCATGGCTCAGCTGTCATAACCCGGGTAACCTACATGTGAAGAAAGAGAGGTGAGACGAGTGTTGGTGTGTAATGCAATGACAGTGGATAGGAGTTATCGGTACGCTTGATTAGTTATTTATTTGAAAAATAATTGCTGAATGTTGACCACGTGTGGAACCAAGGACTTTGCACAGGAGACACTGTAGGATGTATAGCTCCTGCTCTTGCTGTGCCTAACAGTGCCTGGTGTCTGCAGGAGCTCACTGGGCAGTGAACTGAGGGTTGCTTTTAAGAGGCACATTGTGGTGACGAACTGTGAGGGCTTATGGGACACCAGCCAGCTCTAGGCCCTGGGTGGAATATGCACAGAAGAGAAAACACAGGTTTCTGCTCTTCAGGAACCTGTGGCCTTGAAACAGAAGAGGCAGACACAGAAGCCTAGGTGTAATGACAGTGTGTGTGATAAATGACAGAGAAGGCCCTGTTGACTGCAGTAATGAAGGGCCTCTGGAATTAGTGGTGAACCAAAGAAGGTGGCAACTAGTAACTCTACTAAAATGCTTATTCTTTCTGCCCAGGGAGACGTGGGACCTGCAGGACCTCCTGGTGTGCCGGGGTCTGTGGTGAGTCACCCCTGGTGGGATTGTGCTTTCTGATTCTGATAAAACTGAGTCACTGGAAACATAAGGCAGACATAAGTCACCAGAAGCGTTCTCCAAACAGAAAGCAGAACTCTTCTGGTGACAAGAGTTGGATAGAAAAACTTCCACACCAAAAAATGGGCTAAGAGCAGAGAAAAATCAGAAGCCATTGCATCCCGTGTGTGCTGTGTAAATATTCTCAGTGGAGCAGAGAGCGGGTGACATGCTGAGAAACTGCTGACACCTTTGCTAACACCTGTCTGTCTCTCAGGTACAGAGAGAGGACCTGAAGGGTGAACAGGTAAGGGGCTGCCAATCCTCCTGTTGTGGGAATTTAAACTGCAGCAGGTGTGGAAAGGCTCCAGCCATAGAGTGGGGCTTGGACAATGACTTTCAGGGAGCTTTTGGTGAGGAGCACAAATGTCACACCTGTGACTCATGTCTGTGGGATTCTTTTGGGGGGATGTGAAGTAAATTGTAGGAAGAGCTGTGGGTAGTGAGGCGCTCTTCATAAGGAGAGGGCAGTACTCAGTAACACGTGTTTCGCTTGTGCTTCCAGGGAGCTCCAGGTCCAAGAGGTCACCAGGGTCCACCTGGGCCACCAGGAGCTCCAGTAAGTCACCCTTCCCTGGCACAGGGTGTGCTCTAAACACCTTAGGTCCAGCAAACTATTGTCCTGCTGTTACTGAGCACTGTGTTATCTCAGAAGCCTCACATCACCCCGAGCAGTAGATACTGTTCCTGTTACTCTCTTACCTAGCAGGAAACTGGACTACAGCGAGAAGGCATCACCAGCAGCAACTTCTACACAATTCAGGTGTGACTGCAGGCCAGGAAGCTGCCCAGAACCTCTGGTCCCACATAGACCAAAAGGAGGCTTGCTGGGTGCTCAGTCTGATGTTTCCTTTTCCTTTCAGATAAATTAGAAGAAAAACATTGGATCCTCCAAAGCCAATTGAATCATTCTGTGCACATGTACTTTCCTATGTTTCCAATTGGTTATGGCTTCTTGCCAGCTTGGAGCACTCCAGTCTTTGGTGTCTCCCTCTGTTAAGCACTTAATGATGTATAAATAACCATTTGGAAACAGATCATTCAAGGGAGCCCTGTGATCACTTATGATGTAAGTTCAGATACTAAGGATAATTAACACAAATGCAGTGAATACTACAGGAGTCCCTGCTTTAAAGTTGCCTCTTCTGGCAGCATGCTGCTGTTTCTTTCAATTTGCTATATTTTTATTGAAGGAAATAAAGCAACTCTTATTTATAAATGTCCCTAAATGAGATTCATGTTGAGCCATTAAGACCTATTCATCATTAGAATACACTTACGTGGTTTTGCTGGGGTGAAACTAAAACTAGAACAAACGTAGATGATGTTAATTAAAACAATCAAACTTTTGGGCTAGTAAAGCTACTTTCTGCTCCTATATTCCCTCTAAGCTTAGTTTCCCAGACCTATCCACTATTGCTATAAGTTTTGAGGTCATGCAGTAGACTCTCCATGTTTAGCTTTCTATGCATATATACATATTTATTTCAGATCTACTATTGGCAAGTGCTAGATATTTTAAGTGGCATACTTTTAATACAGATGAATGCATTTTAAGTCTGCAAGGGTGAAAGTGTTACTTTTCATCTTTTAACAATGAAGCTACTGGTGCAGAGACATTGAACAGCACACCTAAAGTCACATGGCTGCTAAGCAAGCAGAACTTGGAACCAGATCTGTCTGTATAACCCCCACTCTTCTCATCAATGAGTGTACAGTGGTCTATTATATAGAGCACTTGGGAGTCTTGAGCCACTGTAGGTTCAGACACCAGCATAGCTTATCCTTGGTGCTCCACAGAGCTGTCCACTTTCCTGAAGATGTTCAGGCAAGATGTTGCTCACATAATGGCATTTAGTACCATGCATGGTAGAAGTGATAAAATTCCCTTGGCTGGAATTAAAAAACAAAAACCAAAAAACCCTCAGTAAAGGTTTTGTTAAAAGAAGAACAGTAATGAGAGATCCAAAAATGTGAACTTCTTAAGGCCAGGACCAGTATTTCTCCCATCTCAAAATCCACAGGTTTACTACATGGTGGGAGTTTAACACATGCTCGTGGAGAGATGTCCCCTGATAGGCATTTAAAGGGTTTAAAATGAGAGCTGACTGCAGCAAGAACTCACAAAGAGTAGTATGGCCATGGAAGGTATTTGGCTTCATGTTCCTGTTCTTTCACCAAGTAGATTTGTGTCTTTGGTAACATCTGATCTCTCCAGTCCTCACTGGATTCATTGCTAACTTGGAAATCGTCATCACCCTGTCTTCCCTGATCTTGCTATGAGGGTCAAATGAACTCATCTACAAAGTGGTGCTGTGTGAAGACTAATAAACCTAGCAGTGACAGCAGTTGTCCTTTCGTTCTCCTTTTGAATCCCCAGAAGCGTCTAGCTCAGGTCCTTCTGCACGGCAGTTGCTTCCTAAATATGCATAGGATGAATCAAGCTGAGAAGCTGGCTTCAATAACTTCTGTTGAGAATGGAAAATTTTGAATTTATGTTCAGCAGTCCCAGAGAGAAGAGAATATATCTTGTTCTTTAAATGGAAACAGCACGTAGTGTTCTGCATCTGAATGCTAGCATCTTTCATCTGTCCCCACATGGGAACAGGCCTTGGTCCTTTACGAGTATCTGCCTGAGCAGCTAAAGGGCCAGCATTTCCTGGGGCTTGAGGAACATTCACTCCTGCGAGGTCTCCTCTCACTGTGCACCCCGGGCTCACAAAATTCATCTTGTGTCTGTGTGTGGGAAGTGCACATACTTATTTTCTGCAGTTTGCCTGTGTATGTATCCATTTACATGGTGTTACTAAAAGACCTTGGACCTAAATGTAGCTTGGTTACCTCAGACTTAGCGTTTGGCAATAGTAGCTGTTAGTGTGCTTCTATTTATTTAAGATGAGGGAACCCAAGTGCTGAGGGGTTTTGTGACTAAAATCCACTCAGAAGAGGAAACAAAGCCAGAGCTTGAGCTGCAATCCCAGCTGCCCACCCAGCATTTGTGCCTTCCTCTAAGTGAAGTTGTTTGGGCTTGCATAGGTGCCTGCAGAAGACTGCAGGGCTGGGTCATGGATTTGGGTCGATTCTTCATGTGGTCCTCCCGGCTGCTCAGTAGTTAAGTGCATTATCTTGACTTCAGAGGAGAGGTGACTGAGGTTCAACCCTGTTAAGCAATGTCTGAGGTTCTGCTGCAGATATCAGGCAGGGCGAGGAGGCAGGGCTTGATTTAGTTGGGGAGGACACCCCTACCCCACAATTGAAGTTTCTTCTGGGGTTGAAATTGGTCTTTCCTAGAACACTTCTTTTATTTTTTCTAATTGTCATCGTTATTGCCTTAGATTCAGAAAACCCCAACTAGTTCTCTCTGATTCAACAGGCTGCTGGGGAAAGGGCACTGGGCTAGAGTTGGACATTTGGGTTCCAGATGTTCTTTTGGGTGTGCTTTAAATGAAGCACCAATGGCAGCCATTTAATCCTTATTGTGCCCATCTGTAATGTTCTGCCTGTATCTTCCTTGTTAAACATATTTAATTAAATCAATAGATAGGAAGTGAAATAAATCAGACACACAAGCTTAAATACTGCATAGTTTCTCTTATATTAGAAACTCAAAATATAAATAGCATTTTTTAATTTTTTTTTTTACAAATCCAAAACAGAAATATTATAGGTTTACTAAACAAGATGATAGGAATTTGACAATGGTTGCAATATTGCATATCATTGCCTTCAAAAGGGTTGTTTAGATTAACAGATATAGACATGTAAAATTGATGTAAACATGTGAGTATTAACTGTTCAAAATATAAATAAAGAGTGAAATAAAAGATAGATAATAAGAAAGTATGGTGACAGATATTTCTCAAATGGGAAGAGGATCAAGAAATGGAGAGTAAAAGAGAGGAAAGGGGAAGGAGATAAAAAAAGAATTAATGTGTGCTATTATATGTATCAACTCCCTACAAGGAATGTAAGCATTCTGTATTGCAAACATGTACTAAGAAAAAATAAGTACATTTTCAAAAAGGAAGAACAAAGCAACAAGAATGAAAACCCCAAAAGAAAAGCAAAAACAAAATAAAGTGGGATGTGATGGGGTTTTGCTATCCAATGAGAAGCAGAAGGTAGAGCATAATTAATGCTGTTGAATCCTGCATTTATTTGTTTGTCTCTCTTTTTTTCTCTTTTTTCCCTCTTAAAGGGTCTGATGGGTCCAGAAGGCAAGGAAGGACCTCCTGGTTTGCAAGGTCTCCGAGTAAGTAACCTGTTTTCCTTTTCTGATGTCCCAAGGCACTCACACAGACCTCCAATTAGTTAGGTCCAATGGAGGCCACATGCCAGCGTAGGAGCTTTAAATCAACCTTGGAAGCAGAAGGAAGGGTTGGGTTCAGCTCATTAACCTGGATGAGGGTTTACCATGGTGCTGCCTTGAGCTGGGCCCTGGGAACATGGAGAGGAGTCCATGATGAGTGTGATATGTGTAATCCCAGCCCCTTGGTGGAGGAAGACCCAATGCAGGGAGAGCACAACAATGTAACTCACCACACTGAGGGCAGCCAGAGCTTTTTGAAGCAGGTGGTGTTTGCTCTAAGTTTTGAGAAAAAGACTAAGAGAAAAACGGGGCAAAATGGTAGAAATCTATTAACATACTTTTTTATTTTAAAGAGGATAAAACAATAAAACCAATCAAAACAAACCAGTGTAAGAGATACAGTACTTCCAAACATTATGAAATCAACAATAGTTTTCATAATGCCTTTTGGTGTCTTCAGAATAGCTGCAGATAACTTTGGAGATAGTAAAAATCAAACAGAACAAAATAGAATTGAAACAATAAAAACAAAACAATGAATGCAATAAAGGACTTCAAAACAGGCCATTAGTAAATCCAAAATCACTACCATGATATATCTTGCTATCTTTGAAATAGCTGCTCCTGGGATCAGATTTCACATAATCAAACAAAACAAAAGAGAATAAAACCCAACCCAACAAAATAATGAAAATGGTATAAGACTTCTAAAATAAGACCACAGGGAATCAACAATGGCTTCAACCCTCAGAAGGAGATCCCACCCAGATGTCACACTGCATACTACTATCCTCTGAACCTATGATCAGACAATTGGCCCTAGACCTGCAATGTTAGTGAAACAACAAAGCACCACAGGCATCCAATTGCATTTCACCTGCATAGCTATCATCACAGCCTGTGTTTCTCTGGATAAGCCAGTCGCTTATATTGGGGGAGGGGAGGGGATTGGTACCTCTTGCTGTTCCAGTCTGGTGGTGGCCTGCACATGGTACTCATTCCCAGACTGGACTTGCTTGCTGGTGTGGCCTTGTTCTCTCTAACCCCAGTCCACACACAGCACTGACTCATGGGAAGAGGCTGGGCAGGGTCTGGCTGTTCTTTCCACTGGAGGCCAGTTCCTGGCACTGGTTCCCAGACTGGGCTTGCTTGCTGATGTAGCCTTATTCTCTCTAACCCTTGTCCGTGAATGGCTTGTTAACATACTTTAAGCATCCATATTATTATTGAATATCATATGTCATGGTATTTAATGTAACATAATTTAATTTAGTACCTGTCTTCTTATCTCAATTGTACATATGTAGCACGTTCTACTGTGTACTTTTCCTGACACAAAGCTATAGTTTACTGTCCCTAGAGGAGTTCATCTAGACATCAGGGGGGCAACTCATCTTCCCTGATGGGTCAAGGAGGAAGTCCTGACATCTAACAGAGGGAGCCCCCGTCTCATTTGTGGTTCTTTTACCTGAAGATTCTGTAACAGACAGGTGGGTGGGATTTTGTATTTACTGTGGATTGATTTTCTGAGGTGGTTTAGTTGCTACATTCTTCCTCTTCCATTCTAAAACTGGGTGAGCTCAGTGACTTGGTCTTTTTTTTTCTTTTTTTTGCGGCACCAGGAATCGAACTCACAACCTTGCACCTGCCAGGGCAGGCGCTTAAGCCACTGAGCCAACCTCCTGGCCCTAGGTTTTTTGAGGCAGGGTCGCATTATGTAGCTCAGGCCACTCTTGCGCTCGCGTTGTAGCCCAAGCTGGCCTCAAACTCACAACGCTCCTCCTAACTCAGCCTCCCGAGTGCTGGGATTAAAGGCGTGTGCCACCACACCCAGCTGCGTGACTTGGTCTTTTATCACTCAAGACAGACTCCAATCTGATCTTAACCATCACTCAACTTTATTCTTTGCTTTTCTAACAACTCTACATCCTAGAACCACCTCAAGCCTTCAAAAGTCTGGAATAAACTTGTTTTGAAGCCTAGCTGAAATGTGGAAAAACATCTAAGGGCATACTGGGTGACAGAGTCACTTGTCTCAAGCAGAAGACTTTGGATATATCTCTTCCCAATCAGCATGTGCAGCCCTTGTTTCACTTTCCCTTTCAGAGACGTGGCAGTCAGACAACTTGACTTCTTCCTTGTAGAGCAGATGGATTCTAGACTTTGAATCATGATACCTCATACTCCTGCTTGACCTCTTAGCCACTGTGTGGCCCTTGCAAGTCACCTGGTCTCTCCAACCCTATGACCTTCTTGCTTCAGTAGGGAAGGCATGGCCATGACTGAATTGTTAGAAGAAAGAGTGTCCCAGGTGGGTGTGGACCTTGAAGGGCAGCAAAGCATGGCAACTGTTGGAGCTCTCATTTTCTCAACATGCTCTTACACCATCTTAAAAGAAAACAACAATCTTTGCATTATGTAATTAGGGTTTACGTTGAACTTCCTTCATTTTCCATTGAGCAGCTTCGAGTATTAGTTTTCCTGAGATAGTATTAGATGGTAGGTGGAACTGTCTATGTAAAGATAACTGTGAGCATCCTTAATCTGTATCAGTAATGATGGAGCTTGTAGAGTTTTCAGTGATAGCAAACAGCTGGCTCTGGCTATAGGTTTGTCACCACTGATCTACATCTTTGTCTAGTTTACTCTTGTGAAGGAGGAGAAGAGTCATCCTATATGAGCTTGCTTGTTAGGCCCACATTTTCTTGGACATTATTTCTTGAAACTCACTGGATGTACTTATCAGACATGGTCATTGTCCTCAGAAGTACTTTTTGTTCCCAAGAACCATGCCAACCACAGGTGCAGTGGGACTTTGGTCTGGTCAAAGCTTAGCGCAGCTGAGAGCCTTGGAATGCTGGCAAATTCACCTGGTCTGGAGATTTGAGAATTTAAGCAAAGAGATCTAGGGAAGCAAGCAGAGTGGAGAGGATAGGGTAGAGCAATGACCAGAGCCGGATGGGGTATTGTGCTTGTTGAGCACCAAATGTGTGGCAGTCCTTGTGGCAGCTTCCACAGTTGAAGGCCAAGGCTTGATGCAGCACATCTACTAGGTGTCTTCTCAGGGATTCCCTCCCAATACTGTGTATCTCCACAGCTGGATTTCCCTCTTTCTTTCATTCATGTGTCAGTATGTTAGCAAAACTCATATGGAACTCTTGGGATGCATGAGCATTTTGTTAAATGTGCTCAGATTTTCTGAAGAAAATCAAAGGCTGCATTACCAAGCACTCTTGAAGTCAGCTAAGGAAGGTGACACATGCACACAGCCAATCCAAAGCCTCCCTGGAGATACAGACCAGGGACGTCAGAGAGAGGAATCTCAGCCAGTGGGACAGCTGCTCAGTGAGGGGGTGGGGACTGGAAACTGCATAATGCCCAGCACAGGTGCTCCCTGAAGTGGCTCTGCAGGGTAGATGCATTTCCATTTCCTCCAGAGTTGACGGGGATATTGAGGACAGGATGGCACCCTGAGGGAGACCTCCTGCCTCTGTGCACTTGGCTCCACCCAGCAGCTTTATCTGGGTTTCTGCTTCTCCAGTTGGGAGCAACTAAAAAGGTTTTGGAGTAGGCTTCTCCTCCCTCTGCCAATACCACACAGGAGACTCTCACCCAGTCCCTTTCCTTTCGGGCGTCTCTTTTTCTTCTCTTTGTTATTGTCTTCTCCTTGCCTTTTTGCTTCCCCTGCTCCTTCTCTCCCCCTTCCCTTCCTTCCATTAGTTCACCCATTCAACAACAATGTCTTCAGCATTAACAGACTGCCAGGTCTATTCTAGAAAAAGGAGGAGGATGGTCATTGAGAAGCACCGTCCCTGCACTTACGCCACAGGTCTCTGACAGACAAGAAAGAGAGACATGATGGTTAGCACTGAAGGAGATGGTGCAGGACAGACCCATTGAGAGCTGCACACCTGCTGGGCTTGGGCAGTAAACCCTGTTAGGGAACGAACGAGGATGTAAGGGACTGAGTATCTTTGTCAGGGGGGCCAGGGGACTTTGCTGGAAAGGAGCGAAGCCCTAACTGACTCAAACCCCCACGTTTATTGAAGAATAACCACTGCGTAGAATTCTGCTGAGGACTGATGTTTGTTTTAGGTAGTGAGGCAGGCAAACAAGCCATAGTGACAGTTTGGCTGAATAATGAACTTTAATCTGATTGCCCCCTAGGGGACTTCTTGTTTTTTCCTGTAAGGTCCTTCTTTTTTTGAGCTGGCAAAACTTCCCATCTTCAAGAGTCAGCTGTCTTCTGCCTCTTGAGCCAACCTGAGCAGACATTGACCCATCGAAGGTAACAGGGAACCCTATACTCACCTGAATGGGTTCTTGGAAGTGAGGATCAGGGTGAACCTCACTGGCTGAGGGAAGAGTACTGCAGACATTGGGAAAAGCTTGAACAAATTCTGGAGCTGGGTGGGCTTGGTGCATGTGAGCAAGAGACCCATGTGACCAGAGTCAGCAACCCAGCAGAGGGTGATAAGAGTCAGAGGACTCAGGAGCTATTCATGCCAATCCGTGCAGGTTTCTGCAGGCTAAATTTACTGTGTATTTGTCAGGGGCTGGGGGTGGGGGGTAGTGGTAATATTTTATGCTTCCACCATGCCTTATTATGAAAACAATACTCATATGCAAAAGTAGAAAGAATAATGAAATGAAGCTCCATATACCCAACACCCACCTCACTGCTCATCAAGTCATTGTAAAGTCTGTTTTATGTATTCAGGCACTCATGCCTACCCACCACTGGAAGCAATTTCACAAGTCACTTATTTTTGTTTCTAAATATTTCAGTACCTTATTTCCGAAAGATAAAAGATTTTAAGAGAAACAAAACCATAATACCATTATCCTACCTAAATCTGTGAAAACCACTGCTTGAAGCTTCATCAAATATTTATCCAGTGATCCCTGTGTTCCCATCTTGTCTGTTTTTGGCTGAGCTTCGCTCACTCTGGCATTCTCAGTACACAGTGCCAGGGCTGCCTCATATTCCCAACCCACCCACTACGCCATGGTGTTCAAAACGGATTATGAAGAGGGAGACTGACCAGTTAGAAGCTCCTGTGGTGATCAAATAAGAAAAGTGGCTTATCAACCAGGGCTGAGGACTGCCAAGACCAGACAGCATCTGAATATCTACAATATCCATCTTAGTCCAGATTATACACCAGGCAGTGGGCAGACCAAAAAAAAAAAAAAAAAAAGGAAGGCAGAAATCATGCCCTAAAACACAGAACATCAGCAGAGAAGCATGAATCAACAGTTATAAGGCAGGGCACGAGGGCGTTGATACAGGGTGTAGCAGGCTCTCCTCTTGTCCAGTTTCCCCTCAGGTATCACAGATGATGACCAGGGTATCTTTAGACCCTCTGACCATTCACTAGTAGTCCTGGATGAGTCCCTGCTTCAGGTGTGTTCCTTCTTGTGACAATTGCTACTTTAGTGCCAGCAGTAATGGAGAAAAGAGAGTAGAGGCTAATTGCAGTAACGTTGACTTGAAAGCAACTTCCTGTTCTGTCATTGTCTGGCTGAGTCAGGAAAACCCGAGATGGAATGACCTATTCAAAAGTTATATTTCTGCTTCCCACGCTATGACCTGTCATTTTCTCCTCATCAGTTTCAGTTGAAACATTGCCCAGGAGAGCTCCTGGGCATCAGGCACTGCACGCACTCAGGCTGTGGGAGGAAGGAACCAGACAATGACAAGGTGCACAGACTTGTACATCAAAACATTGAGACTCAAAATATGGATTGGGGAAAAGCATCCAGGCCCTATATTTTAGAGATTAGCAGCAGGCTGAAGATTTCATCCTTTGGCAAGGCAAATCCATTCATTTTTAACAAAGCCGGTGTTTTTCCACAATAACATGGTAAAGGGGGAGAATTGAGAGCTAAGTGCAATTTAAATCATCCCCAGAACTGCAAAAGAATTGCTTCTACTTGCTGCAGGGTGGTAGACAAAGACTCCCGGCCAGCTGTCAGGTGGAGGTGGAGATGGTACTGAGCTCCCCTTTCTGAGGTCACAAATTCCTCCTGCTGTCTGAACTGGCTAGTGAGGAGGAAGCAGGACACCTGCCCACTTAGCTGAAGTGGCAGAGGCTACTGTTACACCTGAGTCCACAGCGTTCCAGCAGGACAACCAGCCTGACTCAAGGCCACCAATTGGACCTAGAAAGGAAACAAAAATCAAACAATCAGGCTGGGGATTTAGCTCAGTGGCATAAGCACCTGCCTGGCAAGTGTGAGGTTGTGAGTTCAATCTCCAGTACCAAATAATAATAATAATAATAATAATAATAATAATAATCATTGCATGACAGACATCTACCTAGGTAATTTTTGTGCCCACATTTTCACTTAATTCACACAAGGATACATGATATGGTAGTTTAAGTCCAGTTATACTAATGAGGCATCCATGGTGTAAAGGAATGGACATACAGTGTCAATCAGATTGATGGGTGGGGCAGTGATTAGAACTCAGGTCTGTCTCCAAACCTTCACAAACCTTGCCTGCGGACAGTAGTTATGTCCATGTACACCCTGAATTCTAAACTGAAAGCTAGTGTCCTTCCTGAAGATGCTTTGGAGAGATTCAGGACCCTTGGTAAGTAACTTTCTCATCTCTGGCTGCTTTCCATAGGGTCCCATGGTTGCTAAAAGCCACAAGGCCCACCAACCCTGACTTCTAGTAGGTGTGAGGGAGCAACACAGGCTGTCCTTTGTCAGTTGCTTCCTGGGTTGTATTTGTTTTACTTTTCCATTTTAAAGCCATTTCCTGCTCTACCAGATGGTAACAGCATTGTTTGCATCACAAGCTACTGTTCGATTTATTCAAGGGCAGGGAGCCAGGGTTTCTGTCAGGACACCCTAGCTTTTTGTTGAGCACCTGGCTTCAATTCCAACCAGTAGAAAATGATCATGCTTGATGTTTGGAGGGATGGAGAAGAACTGAGTAAAAGAGCATACAGTGTGTATTAGAATGACTCACACGAGCAATCCTTTTATCTCTTAATGACCTATGAATGGCTGTGTTAACTCATCCTGGCTGGGTAAGATTTGCTGTTCTGCACTGATAGGCTCTGTTTGCTCCTTTCCACAGGCAGGGAGGCAGACTTGGAAATACCAGCCTGCTCAGCATCCTAGCATTCAAAATGGTTTGAGAAATCTGCCCTTGTGATAAATTGCAAACACTTTTCCAGCTATTGTGCTGGGTAGCAATGTAAAAGAAAAGAAGAATGACTGGAAACACACCTATTGCTAGTAAAACAGCCCCTTATTGCAGCTGAATTTGTGCTTGTCAGCACTTCTTGGAGCTCTACAATTTGTTATGTGTCAAAAATGTAGAAATTACATAGCTGCTGCAATATCCACCCTACTGAAATTACCACAGCCACTGTCTGCCTCCAACAGCACTAGTATTGTTACTACCACCACCATCATCATCATCACCATCACCACCATCACCAGCACCATCATCACCATTTCCACAACCATCATCACCAACATCCTCACCATGATCACCACTATCTCCACCATTATCACCAGCAGCACCATCAATCACCATAATCGCTAGGTACTTAGAAGGTGCCATTTTACTTAATATTCATAGCATTGGCAGTAGGTAGTTATTATGAAGGCACATCTGTTTGACCCATAATCTGCCACTCACTCCAAGGATTTAACAGAGCCAGAATATTCCTATTACCAATTCTCCTTTGTTACAGCTACCCTCATCCTCTTTCTCATCTTTGTCTAGTGCTTTATTACACTTTATAAATAACTTTCTCAACTGTCAAATTATTTATTCTATTACTGTCTTCTGAAATAGTTAACATTATTATGATTCCCCATGTTGGAGACTCAGTCAGTGAAATGACTGGTCCTTTCCCACTTTTAGCCTTTGAATTCTTTCCTTACAATGCCATATAAGAGAGGGACTGGGAAAGAACACAGATCATTCCACTGACTGAATGGCCACGTCTACAGAACCACTGGAAGATCTGTACCCACTTCTGGTTATTCCAATTTGTTAGCTGTCAGTTGGCCCCAGGTATCTCTATTGCAAACATGTTTTTTCCTCTTTTTTGACTATTGTTGAGGCTCCAAGAAAAATACAGCACTGACTTGGGATTTATTTAGGACAGACTGAGGTGGGAGGGAGAATGGCAGACAGAGGCAGCAGTGTGGGCAAAGCCTCAGAGGCCAGAAATCCTAAGGGGGTTTAGGAGCACTCTAACAGTTCATCTAGGATATTGCTCAGGGGATGGGAGCCTGAACCCTGAGCCTTGCACTGAAAAGGCGGGTTAGAGTCACAGGGCTTGGGAACCCCCAAACCAGTCAACTGGGGTAGTGCATCTTTTAGATGATGAAGAACACCTGACTGTTTGAGAGGTAGGAAATGCTTGAAAAGAGTTTCTTTCACTCTTTAGGAGGGCTAACGTGCAACACGAACTGGCCCAGCAAGGCCTAGGAACGAGGACATGGACATGGGTACAGGGCCAGCTTCTGTTGCTGTGGTCTGGGTGACACCGGGAAGCCCCAGGTGCTCCAGTGTAGGAGGGAGAAGTACAGGGCTGGAGCTGGCCACAGCATTGCCACCCCAGCATTTATCCAGTTGACATCCCTTCATGGACAATTCGTGAATGATTATGCCTTTCTGAAGAAACTATGCCTTAAGACACGACTTTGATCACAGACGTCTCATGCTTCTACATCTTTAGTCTCTTGTCACCTTCTTGGTTGTTTCCCTTTTTACTTTTCTGAAAATCTAACACTTGGGCTGTTTGAGTCTGTAGGTGGATTTCTCTGCCTTTTTTTTTTCCTACCATATCCCTTCTATTTACTCATAGGCCTTCTCTCTAAGCGAATTGATTGGACTTCCTGGAGCAGAACCATCTCCTGACTCCACACCTGTTGGAAAGTTTGTTATTTCCTAGGTATCATCCTCTGAGCATTAGTGACATCATTACCTGCGAACTCAGGCAGCTGAGGAAGCCGAGAGCTGCTGAGACCTTGCAGTGTCCCCAAAGGTGACCAGCCCACGTGGGAGAGGGGAGTTCTTGCTCACCTCCAGACCACACTGGCATCTGAATGAGTAATTCCGCTCAGTCACAGTTAAGACCTTAACATCCCTGCTTCTCTCTGCTCCTTTCCTACAAACCACTCCCATCTCTCACTTCAACCTTTTGCATCAGCAGAGGCATTTTTCTGGCCTTGGGTTTTTGAATTATGATGATTATTCATCAGGTCTCATGGACCATGAACCATGAAGGAAAGTGGTTTTATCCATCTTGTAAATCATCAGTGATTGTGTGTGGAATAACCTGGGGCCATTGGAGAAGGTATTGTATAGTTAGAAAATTGAAGGTTTCTGGTTTCCATTCCCTGAGGAGGTGAATGGCCCTGGGCTCTCTCATTCTCAGCTCTGATGGTTTCCTTTCACCGTGGTAAGCAAAAATGGACACTGAGACCAGGTGCCTCAGGGCTGACTTGCTTCTGAAGACATCTGTGAGCACATTTTGAACCTTTCCTGACAAGTGTTGAGAAACACATTCTGACCTGGTCTTCACGACACCCTACAGGCTCGAGCTCCACAGCCAGGGCTCAGACCCAGAGGGTTCTAAATCAGACTGTCCGGGCCCCACTCTCTTCTCAAGTCTGTAATTCAAGTTGCCTCTTCCTCTCTGACATCTCTTCTCTCTGACCTCTACTGCTACCCCACTGCCATCTTCATCTCTGTAGACCACATCCCTCTCAAAGGGATGCTTTCTTCATTCAGCTCACAGATGGGTAATTAGTGTCCACCATGTGGCTGGTAATATTCTGGACCCACGGGGTGTATCAGTGGAGGAGAACAAATGCAGTTCCCGTTTCCTGCAGACTTATATCAGAGGACCAGACAGGCAATAAACAAATGCAACCATCTTGCTGTATCTGGGGGCAACAAACTTACACACATAATGGTGAGAGGAAATAGCTGGGCAGAAGGAACACCATTTTTTTTTTTAAGAGAAAATGGACCCAGAAGACAGAAACAGAAAGCCAAAAAGACAAACAACAACAACAAATATGATGCGATAACATTGTAGGTTTACACAATGAGATGGTTGAAATTTGGTAGTAGTTACAATATTGCATATCATTACCTTCATAGGGGTTGTTCAGATTGACAGATATAGACATGCAAAATTTATCAAATCATGAGTATTAGCTTTTCTTTTTCAATATCCAATGCATTTAGTAGTATAGTCATTTTAACTGTCCTATGTATACCTATTTATAAGTTTATATCTTTTTCCTTTTCCCTTCCTTCCTTCCTCCTTTCCCCTTAGAATATCTCTTGTTATCATTAAAATAACTGTCCATATCATCCGGTCTAATATAATCAAGCAAGATACTTATTTTGAAGACAATAAGAGGTATTACAAGGGAAAAGAACACCGTTTTGATAAAAGTGGTCAAAAAAGAAATTCAGAACCGGGTGTGGTGGCGCATGTCTTTAATCCCAGCACTCGGGAGGCTGAGGCAGGAGGATCGTTGTGAGGTCGAGACCGGCCTGGGCTACAAAGTGAGTTCAAGGTCAGCCTGAACTGCATAGTGAGACCCTGTCTCAAAAAATAGGGCCAGGGATTTAGCGCACTGGCATAAGCACCTGCCTGGCAGGTGCAAGGTTGTGAGTTCGATCCCTGGTCCAAAAAAAAAAAAAAAAAAGAAATTCAGATAAGAGGACATTTGAGGAGAAGCCAGACTGTGTTGGTCCCTGTGTGTGACTGGGGAACAGGATTCTAGGCAGGAGGAAAAACCAAAGGAAAGACCTTGGCATGTTCAAGGGAGAGGAAGGGGGGCGGTGTGTGTCAGAAGAATGGGCAGGGGGAGTGTAGCACAGTCAAGGGTATCCTGCTCTAAGTGAGCTGAGACGCACTGCAGTGCTTTGCTTAGAAGAGATGTTGTCTTAATTTGTGCTTTAAGAACACAGCCTTCCTTCTTAGTGAGGGAAGAGTGTAAGGGCTGACTGTGAAGGGTGGCGTCTGCAGTGGGGCTACTGCGGAGGTCCAAGTGAGAGGCAGTGCTGGTGCAGAGGGCTGCGTAGGCTCCCCTTTGTTTAGAGGCATGGTGTCATTCTGCTTTCTCCTTCCTGCTGCTTCCAGAGCCAACTCAAAAGGGCGAGGTTGAGGGTTTTTCAGAATCTAGAACCCCTTAGGTGGCTCCCTTGGTCTGTGGCGTTGGGGTTCTTCCTGGCTCCTGCAAGCCTTTCGTACCTATCCCTAGTCTAGTGCCCCAACTGTCTGTAGTCTGTGCCCATGTCCTGCTGTCATCTACCTTGGAGCACATTCTGCTTGCTCTCTTCCCTGCACCCAGTTTATCCCATGGAACAACTCTACCTCTTTGCCAGCTTTTGCTTCATACCCCTTCCACTGTGGAACCTGCCCAGCACTGCTAGTGGGCCTGAGAGCTCCCAGCATCCCTTGAAGTCCCTTCCACAGCAGTGTGCATGGGGCATGTCACTACGACACAGGCTCACCTCTGCCTCTCCTGGGAAACCCTGATGCTTGTATGGGCAGAGCACATGGCTCTGTCCTGCCAGTGTCTTCAGGCCTGGTGCACAGTAGGTTTAGTTGTGGGTGCATACACAGGAGAAAGAGATGTGTATTGGTTTGTCCTGTGTCCCCCCAACTCCTCATGTAATTTGGATGGGCTGAGTCTGGAGTTTGTGATTGGTTTGTTGTCTAGCACTGGGACTGGTGATGTGAGTGCTGCACTCACCCTGGGGTGGAGCTGACATTCAATGTAAGGGCAGGAGGAATTCGTCTCCTCTCTTACTCGCTCTCTCTCTTCCCGGTTTGCAAGCCTTGCTGCTTGTGGTGGCCATGAATCATGGCCCCGCCATGCCATGCTGCCTTGGAGCCAACTAAGTATGAATTGAACCCCCCGCAGAATTGTAAGAAATAAACCTTTCCTTCCCTAATTTTGGGTGTCAGGTATTCTGTCTCAGCAATGAGTGAAAAGTAACTAAGACAAGGTGCAATTGCAGCTTCCACCATCGTTCCTCTCTTGGCATTTTAGCACATTTCCTTTCATGCTCAACCTAGCTTCACTTCTGTGCAGCCATAAAACTCATGTGTCCCTAATAAAACACTAAGAAGATGAGTTTATGACAGACAGACCCCTTAAGGGTATGCTGTGGAGGATGGGCTGTCCTTATGGTGGTGGTGCTGGGTGGAGAATGAAGATAGCAAAGATGTTCACACTATGTGTTATGGTTTGTGTCTTGATGTACCCCCAAAGCCTCATACAGCTTTAAATGGGGCCTTTTTGGAAGTGGCTTAATCTAGAGTATGTGACTGATTCATGGTAAAATGCTAGGATTAAGGGTGCTGGGAATAAAGATGGGTGACTGCTGGTTCAGTCCACTGATTGGATTGGCAGCACCTTAATTCTGGTGGACTGGGTACAATGTTGCTTCTGCTATCTTGTGGGTTCCCCTCTATGATGGCCCTCTGCCAGACTACCCTGCTTTGAGGCCAGGTAATTAAGGACTGAAATCTCTACAAACTGTGATTCAAATAAACCTTTTCTCCCTTACCTTTGGGTGTTGGATATTTTGTCTCAGCAATGAGGAAGGTAACTAAGATGCCATGCATCCACTGCCCTTGGGAGGTAGTTGTGGGCATGCTGAGGTAGAGGGTTCCTGAAGACTCTTTCCTGGATTCAGTTTATACTAAGTGCTCATGCAATATGGGAGGGAAATAAAAGGAGGAAAAGGAGGGATGGAAGGAGGAGATGGTAGGAGGAAGAAGGAAGGGAGAGAGGTTATAGGAAGCAAGGTAAGAGAAGAGGGACAGGGAGAGAAGGAAGCCATAGGGGGAAGAAGGACAGGGGTTAAAGGGAGAGTAGTGGACTGAGTTGGGCTCAGTCTAGGGAAATGCATGGAAGGGCTTTGTGTGCATGTTTGAGGTTGAGCTGGGAGTAAAGAGGACCAGCCGGGGTCTGTGAGGAGTCCTTGAGAGAGGAGCTCACATCTCTGAGTTTCTGTAATCTTACAAGCACATGAAAAGCTATTTTGTAGAAATTATAGGAAGTATAAGCTTGGCATTCAGTAACAAGTAGAATTGGGGGGAATCCTGCCGCACCTCCCAGCTGCGTAACATGTGTGCCTGAGTGTCCACACCTGTCACTGGGCCTGGGAACACCTGCCACGCTGGGTCCTCTTGCAAGGTAAAGTAGTGGGATAGTTTGGGAAGAACTGGAAAGTTTATCACAAACCTGGCAAAACATGGATCTTATTTAAAGTTTTCCTTCACTTTTTATTTCTCATTGCAGTGTTTTCATTCAATCAGGAAAAAACAAAGAAATTCATCTTCCATCCAGATATCACTGTTATCTGTACTATCCCCGTACATGCCGGTGCCACACTGTGTAAACTAAGTGGACAGCGTGTACCTTACTTCTGTTTAGAGATGAACCTTGCAGTCTAATGAGAGTAGTTGCCCCCCAAAACCACCCCCCAGGAGTGAGGTGCACATGGCAATACAGATTCTAACCAGAGGTGGTTGGAAATTGCCTTGGTGACCTTTCTGTCCACAATGGGGCCATCTCAGTGCAGCGGGTCTCAGCTTTGGGCTGGGGAATATGACTGTGCAAGAAAGTAGGCAGCTCTGCACATACTGCTACAGGTCTAAGCAAATTACACTGTTGTGTAAAGCAATATTTATTCACAGATTGGGTGATTGCTACAGTTTATGAAAAAGAGGAGAAAAATGTGTGTGTGTGTGTGTGTGTGTGTGTAAGATAGAGACAGAGACAGAGAGGATGAGAGAGACAGAGAGAGAGAGAGAGACAGAGAGAGAGAGAGAGAGAGAAGAGAGAGGGAGAGGTGCTCACTCTCTCCTCTGTAGGGCGCATCTTCCTCCCTAGGAGCCTTTGTTAATCAGAAAGTTTGAGCCACACAGATGGAGATTTCCCTCAAGATGCATTATAATTAAACTGGCTCTGGGGTATGTCTGCCTGCGCATTGATTTTGACTTCTTCTTGCCCTCAGGGGAAGAAAGGTGACATGGGTGCACCAGGAGTCCTCGGATTGCCAGGGCTACAGGTAATTGCTGCCTTTAAATCCTTTTCCATTGCATGCTGCTGTCTGTGATTCAGTCAGTGACCAGGGAGCTGTTCACAGGCTAGCACCAGAATCCTGCAGGTCTTATCAAGGCCCCGAAAAGAACAACTGGTAGACTATCTGTCTGTCCTTCTCCTCCCCGCCTGGGCAGGAGCTGGAGCTACAGGGCCGTCCTCTGTCCTTGTGAAGGACTTCTGTCTAGTGCAGGGACTGACAAAAGAGGACTAGACGAGAAAAGCACAGGGCAGGAGGCAGGGAGGGAGCATGGGAGCATGATGGCAGGGACCCCTACTGAGCAAGCTCATTGTCCCTAAGACAGGGAGCCATCAGGAGGGTCAGTGGTGGGGGCAGAACAGGGGCCTGTTGGAGAGCAGAATCTGTATGGGGGTGGTGTCACAGAAGCGTGAAACCTTGCGTGGGTGTGGCATGGTGAGATGACAAGTGGAAGACACTGTCCCAAGGAAACAGAAAAAGGCTCTCCCCCTTTTCAGAGCGGGGAGAGCTTATCTGACTTCAACAAACTGGGATACTGGCTAAGTGCCTTCGCTTCTCTGGTTCTCAGTTTTTCCCTATCTGTAAAATAATGGAGTTAGGGCTTCAATCACAGAGGTCTCAGTCCCTATCCAGGGGCTGTCTTGCTCTCTCCTCTAGATGTGCCCCCCTTTTTCTCCTTCTCCTTCTCCTCCTTCTCCTCCTCCTCCTCCTCCTCCTGCTCCTCCTCCTCATCCCATCCTCCTTTACCCTCCCTCCCCATCTCCATCCTTCTCCTCTGCTGTCTGCCTCCTCCATTCCGTCATCTCCTCCTTTTCCTCCCCAGCCCTGATGTGTACGTTACAGCTCCTGGCTCTGCTCTGCTGTCCCTGCTCCCATGCAATCCCACAGGTGCCCTCCTGATGCCGACCCTGTGGGCACTCAACCCCCAGTCTCAGGTCCCTTGCCCATTTCAAGAGGAGGCATGAAACTCCCGGATGCAGGACACTAGGCCTCAAACCCAAATTCTTCCCCTCAGGACCCATCTTTGTAAAGGTGGCATCGCTGAGCTCTCACAGTGCACCGTAGGCGGACAGGAAGGAAGAAGCTCGGCCCCTTCCTCCTTTGCTGCAGCCACAGTTCCACTCTCTCTACACCTAGCTTTGCCCCCAGGCCAGAAAACTCATGGTGAAGCAGTCTCAGAGGGAAAGAGGCACGGGTTAAATCCCAGTGCTCCCACTTTCTGGCCTGGGGTATATAATGGGGTGTTTCTAGGTGAGTTACTTGACCTTCTAATTTCAGTTTTATTTTGTGGTAAAAGTAGTAACAATTAAAAGGAGGTGACACTGAGGATGAAGAGCAGAGCAGGGACTATATGGGGGGTAATGGGGTCCTTAGGCACAGCCAGCACCTGCTGATGGTCAGCCTTCCACATCTTGGCTGTGCTGGCGGAGAGCATGGAGGCACCATGTTGCTACTATTGCCTGCTCTGCCCAGGGCTGTGGCAGAGGAGTCAGGCTCCACCCTCTCCACCAGCTCCTGATGCCTCCATCAGCAGGGAGGCCCTACCCAGGACACACTGCCATTTGCACCCAGAAACCAGCCATTGCTGCTCTCTGAGCTGGCGTTACAGTGTCCTGGTGAGTGTCAGACACTTTGGGCTCAGTCTCAGACCCCATGCCGGCACCACTCTCTTGGGTCAGGATACCTCAAAATGTGTATCTTATACCACAGCGCACAGTTTTCTAAAGACTCTACACTCGTGTTGCCATTTTGCTATGAAAAATGAAAAACAGAGTGGGAAATGCATGTTTTATGACCTTGCTTCATAATAAGCAAAACTTGGGTGTTTCAGAATTCACTAGTCGCTAGCTACAAGTGGTGAGCCCGAATTCCTTGGCTACCCAGGAGACTGAGACAGGAAAGTTGCTTGACCCCATGAGTTCAAGGCCAGCTTGGATAACACAGTGAGAAGCCATGTCAAATAAAAAAAAATAAAGATAAGCACAGCAAAATAAAATTTGCCATCAATGCAGTTATAGCAAATTATTTAAAGCTATGGGGCTTTCCTTATACCATTCTGTTTGCTACCCTGAAAAACACGTTTCGGTCTTTCATTTTTCACTGTGAAGTCATACTCGTTCAGTGAATCTTTACTGAATGCCAAGCTTTGAGCTGGGAGCTTCATCTGTAAGTGTCATCAGGCTTTCTGTGGCAGAGATGTACAGGGCATAGTGTACCCTGACTTACTTAGAAGTAGTGCATCCCAACTTAGGGGTCCCAGTGGTTCAGAACTGGCCTAGCAATACAACTTACAGTGTAAGAGGACTTAGTCCTAGTTCTTGGACTGAGTCACTACCAGATAGATGCAAAGCTGCCCTCAAGATGGCCACACCTGAATGGAGAGGCAGAGTTTCTACAGATCTACAGGTCTCTATCTCTGATGGAGCCTCTAATTCACTTTTCTTGAAGTATCCACATGCCCATCATTTCCAAGCCTGGCCACCAATTCCTCCTTCTGAAATTCCTGTATTTGTTCATTTGTTCATTCATTAACTGATGGAGTCATCCAGCAGACATGTATTAAGTAATCACTCTGTCAGCTCTGGAGAGGCGAATTGAGTACTCATGATGTATCCGCTAATGGGCAGAACAAGATGGAGACAGAGAAGGTATCTTACTGTGTGTCTTAGATTCTGTTGACATCCAGATAACAATGGCAGTAGATAAGGAAATGACTACCACTGAAAACCCAGTGGTCACAGTCTCAGACAGTACATACAGGGCTGGGGTGGGTGGGCAGAGCTCTGCACAGGCTGGAGGGAGGAGGGGACATGGGTAAGAGCCTTTGTTGTGCTGTTCATGGGCAGAGGGGAGGCAGGGTATACAGCTGGGTTACATAGAATTGCTGTGGGAGACAGGGATTTTTTCTTGTTTTCTGGTATCTGTTCTTGGGGTGATTTATGGCAGAGAGATACCATCCAGATGTCAGAGCCTGCTGGAGGCTGTGGATGGAGACACTGACTAGGACTGGTTGGTCTGCATATCACAACCTTGCTCTCAGGTCAGTCATTTCTAGTACTAGGAATTAGCTCTTTGGGTTTCATTTCTAGCACTTTCCACTAACCCCTTGTGTCCATAAGACCTCAGAGTGTCAAAGCATCATTTAAAAGAATGATTTGGAGGTGAGTGTGGTGGCACATGCCTGTAACCCCAGTACTCAGAAGGCTGAGGCAAGAGGATCACTGCAAGTTCGAGGCCAGCCTGGACTACGAAGTAAGTTCAGGGCCAGCCTGAATTATATATTGAGACCTATCTTAAAAAGGTCACTTATCCAGAAGGATCATCCAAGCAACTGAATTGGTCCTGGAGAGGTGGTTAGGGGTCTGTGGATACTGAGACTAGGATCCCTACACTAGTCTGGAAAATCAAAGTTGATTCCTTGTTAGTAGGTTTTTGAAAGGGCATGTGTTAGCTTTGCACCAGAAAGAAAATACCTGGCATGAGCTACTTGTGAAATAAAGAGATTTTTTATTTTGGTGCATGGTTATGGAACTCCACGTCCAGTATTGAGTGGCTCACTACTTTGGACTCCTGAGGAAGGAGGCTCAACATGATGGGACTGTGTCAGAGTAAGCGCTGACATTCTCAAACCAGGAACCAAGACGGAAGAAAAGACTAAGCCTCTACAGTCCTACACTGGCCTCAGGACCCCTACTCAGTCCCCACGTTAGGTCCCTTATTGTCACCACTGGGAAGGAGCCTTTAACACATAGTCCCTGGTGGTACACTGGACATTCCTCCCATTGCAGGGCCCTCAAAGCAGAAGGAAGGACGTGAATAGGCTTAGTTCCTGCTATGGTGAAGTACTCTCTGTAGCATCTGCCTGTAACCCTGTCTGTTGTTTTAATAACTTCCGTTGAGCAAAGTGTATTGTCTCCAAACTAAGATATAAAGAAGCTCAGCTCAAAGACATGATTTGGCTTTGCCTGAGATGGGACGAGGGGGGGCCTCTGCTCTCACACGGACAGCCTTCAGTTCCTGGGTGGCTGGCACCATGGAAAGTGCTTTGAGTATCTCTGTCTCACAAGGAGACCGTCACCTGCAGGACATTTTTGTGGTAAAGATGGCCATCTTTGCTCTCTCATGCAGGGATTCTTCTCTCCTGGGGAGAATGGGCATGTGTGTGTGTGTGTGTGTGTGTGTGTGTGTGTGTGTGTGTGTGTGGTTTGGCTGCGTATTATTCACGGGTGCTGCCGCTTGGTGCTGCGTGCAGCTTACAGACCCCGGGCTTGCTGAGACTGCCCAAGAGCTCGGTGGCCCCCGAGGTGACAGTGATTATGTTCCTCCCTCAGGGATCCACATCTTGAGGGGAAGAAACAAACTAGGGCCACAGTCCCAAAAAGTGAATGTAGCCAATTTGCACCAGGAATTTGATTGCTGTGGTAATTTATGCAAGCAATTTTCATGCATCTTCAAGTTTCATCCAACTTCTTAAATGTACTCCACTTGGAAGTAGGTGTGATGGGAGTAATTATTTGATCTTTCTTTATTAAGCATAATTAAGTTAATTGGTTATTTATGCATTACCACTGGAACTGCTAATCACATTAGATAGGTACTTAGCACTGTAGTGTTAGAAGGATCAAATGTTTCATTAATAGTAATTGCACTGTAAGTTAATTAATACATAGAATCATTAGTTCTTTTCATAAGTAATAATATAAACACTCATGTATTGTGTTAATATTTATATATGTTGGCTAATTTGTTGCTCGATAATTACATTAATTGGTTATTTAGGTATTTTTGTTAATTTCAAAAGAGAAGAAACAGAGGTAATATTTGGGAAGTCCTCCCATGTCCTGGGCTGGCTCTTGGACGTTCTCAAATCAAACTAAAATGATCTCTAAGGCTCTGAGAGGCGAAGCCCACTGCTTGGCTCATTGCAGTGGCCTGAGGCCTCCTAGGATCTGACTCAGGGCATCCTAAATCAAAGGCCCATTATCACATAAACTCCTCCCTGTCCAAGTTTTGGCCTGGAGAAGAGACTTGCCTGCAGCACTCTGGAGAGACCCTGACGTTGCTGTTGAGACTTGTATTTCAGCATGCACCTTTATTTGGCTCCATCTCTTTGTGAGACAATAAAATCCTTATCTGCAAAGCAGGGAAAATGATGCAGAGAATCCTTGGCTTTTAGACCTTTTTGTGGTAGGATCAGTGGAAGGAGAAAGGGGGCTTCCTCCTTTTTAGAAAACTCAAATGCTAAGCAAATATTTGCAGGAAAAAAATTATAGGAGACATGTTCAACATTGCTTTCCTATGACTTTACAACCCATCTTCTAATTATATTTGGAAACTGACCAACAAGGTTACTAAAATATCTGCTCTATTTGAGAACTTTTCAACTCAGTTTTCAAGAGAGGCATTGTATGGCATGAGGGCAACCATTAAAGTTGATTAGAAGGCCAGCAAAAGTTGGTCCAATTTCAACCACAGTTATTGAGCCTCCCTGTAAGGTCCCATAAAGGCTGGGGAGGATGAGCAAGTGCCCTATCCATTATCAAAAAAAAAAAAAAAAAAAAAAAAGAAGTCTTGCTCAGCCACAGCACTGGGTATACTAGCACTCTGCATTCACATTCCCACTGTCGGTCTGTCTGTCTGTCTGTCTGCCTCCCCCTCTCTTTCCCTCCTTCCCTCTCTCTTCTTCTTGTGCCCACCTTATGTCTCCCTCTCTGTCTCTCTTCTTTTCTTCCCTCTCCTCAGATTCTGAAAACACTTTAACTCAACTCATCAAAACCGAGCCTGTCATTCACCCTGCCAAACCCAAGCCAGTCCCACCCTCTCCCTGGAGAATCTCTCTTTCCCATCAAAGCCCCTCCAGGTTGTGTCCTTAGCCACCCCAGTAGGGCAGTCAGCGTGGAGTTCTCCCATGCTGCCCCTCCAGTAACAGCCCAGGCACTTTCTGGCACAGATCACAGCAACCAGCTCCTGATCTGATCATGCACCTTCCCACCTCGTTCCAAGTGAGCATCTGTCTCCACCGCCCAATGATTTTGTCCATTTGAGGCTTGGAGAAGCTCGTCTGTAGATTACAAACCTGAACGAACGCCTTCTTTGGCCCACAGATGTACTTCGTTTGGCTTGTACAGCCCTTTTACTTTAAGTTTTCAAATTAATTGCCAAGATTTACTTTAAAAAAAAAATGAAAGGCTATGATTTCCAGACCATTCTGCAGACTTGCTTGAGTGCAGAGGAGAGACTAGCTGAGTGGAGGTCTGTGTCCCTTGACCTGCTCCTGCACATGGGCTTTGTCCTTCCGGCTACAGTGTCCTCCCATCCCCTCCCTTCATTGTCCTGAGGGATGCTGCAGATCCCTCTCAAATTTCCCTATTTCCTGGTAACCTGTGATGGGCAGAATGAGTGATCATGTGATGTGCCAGACTGGGGGAGAGGGAACCACAAGATCCCATGATCCAGAGAGGAGGGAAGAACTATCAGTAGAAGGCTTCATTCCATCTGGTCATTTTGTTAATTGGGCACAAACCAATCCTTTGCTGAAATGAGAGCACTTGGATTGTCCAAGGAACTGGCTCAAGTTCTTTCTTCCTGTAGCTCCCTAGCTGGCTGTAGGCCCTTCAGGCAGCAACCAGTGTCCTGGATCTGTGATAGTGACAGTCACAGACCTGGCTGCAACCAGGCAGTGCTGCTCAGTGATCTCTTTGGACCTGCCTGGTCCTGTTCCTCTCAGTTTGGATCTGAGATGTCATCTGGTTGCTGACCTTTCATGCCCATGTCCCCTCTTGACCTGGTCCCTCCTGGTCCCTTCTGAGCCTCCATCTCCCCCCAGTAGGAGCCGGATCCCCAGCTCAGAAGCTCACACAAGGACAGGGAGACAGGTGCTGTCAGGGCCACGGATCAGGGAGGATTCTGCGTAGAGACCTGGTGGAATGCCAGGCATGTCACTGGAGCTTTAGAAAGTTCAGTTTTTGCTCTGTCTGTTGAGGAAGTGGTGATCATCACCTGCAGTTTGAGGGTCCCTCCAGAAACCTGCTCCTGCCCTGTTGACCCTCCACCGCTCTCCAGAAACTGAATCAGAAGTAAACCTAGTTTCTCTTAGAGCCGAGGCTCCAGGCCGAAGGCGATGGGTCACAGGACAGGGCTGTCGCCTCCAAAGGGAAGGTGGCTACTCCAAAGGGAAGGTGGCTACTCCAAAGGGAAGGTGGCTACTCAGCACACAGATCCTGTGCCTCTGCGCATTGCTGTGCTGTCCCAAGGCAGCATGTGGCCATCAGAGCAGGTCCCCAGGGCTGGGTGGCTGCCAGAGGCTACACCCGGGTTGCTTTTTCCTCTTGTCCCCCACACTTCCACCTGGATTTACAAGATGTTCTTTGTAAATGGGAAAGGAGGCTGGAGGAGGTTCACCGGCCCCTTTGTGTGATGCCTCGTGGAAACCAGCTGCAGACTGCCCACAGCTGTTCCAGCTGCCTGTATATCAGTGTCTCTCTCTGTCTGTCTCTTTCTCTCTGTCTCTCTTGCCCTCTCTCCCTCCCCTCCCACCCTCCTGCATTTGTTATGTTTAATGAGTGT
>RJWM01026684.1:0-27748 GCA_004363535.1 Dasyprocta punctata
CCACGTGCGCCTGGGTCTCTAAACTCACAGAGCCCAGAGTCCTGAGCACGAGAAGCAGAACTTGGCGCATAAACTGGCGGTGTAGTGACGGGAGCCCCTCCTGCCGCATCCTTCTTCTGACCCAGAGTGCTGGGGTGCCCAGGGTTGGTAGTCACAACTGATGGACCCGCCACACCCATCTGTTAAACAGGAAGCGATTAAAAAAAAAAAAAAGTAGCTCACAGAGCCTCCAGGACAATGGGGAGCCAGGGTTTGACTCTGACACCACCTGGGAATAACGCCTGACTACGTGGCGTGAGTGCTGAGTAAAGCCACCTGCTCTCAGGGCTTGTCCTGCGACCGTCACCGTGGCAAGGACCGGATGACGCAGGCCCAGCTGCTCCTCTCGGGAGAATCAGAGCCCGGTGCAGCCCTGGGGGCTGGAAGCCTGCGCTCTGTGCACACCCCACATGCACGTCCGTCCCGGTGCGTGTTATCCGCGGGCCCGCGCCACCTGCGGACAGAATCACGCTCGGATCGTGTGCATAAGGATTTACTGTGTGACCTGAAAAGACTCACTCTGTGGAAGCTGTCAAGATGGACAGACGTTGTGAGTGCGCTCCAGGGCAGCCACCAGCAACGCAGTCACTGCGGGCCTATTCTGGCAATAACAGAGGCTTCGGAGTTTTATTTTTCAAATCTTTTATTGAAATAAAATTCACTCGGCATAGAACGAATCCCAACTTGCCCGCATGGCCAAACTTCTGCCTTGCCTGGGTGGGGCTGCGTGAAGAGCGATTGTCCTGGGCCACATATAAAGGATGTAATTCAGTTAATGAATATAAGCGACGAACTTCTCTGCTTTTATAACATTCCAAAAAAAGGGTGAGGAGCCTATGGGCCATGGGTTTGACACGGCCCTAAAGTGGCCAATTCAGCGACATTTTCTCTCTCACACCGCTGTGCAACGATCGATCACCTTTATCTATTTTCAAGGTATTTTCGTTACCCAGAGGAAAACCCTAGGCCAGCTAAACAGTTACTTCCTATGGCTCCTCACTTCCCTTTGCCACTGGGGAAGTGATTTGTTTTCTTTTCTATAGGTTGACTTATTCTGAATATTTTATTTTGCTGGGCCTTTTCTTTCTTTCTTTCTTTTTTTTTATGGCACCAGGAATTGAACTCACGACCTCATGCTTGCCAGGCAGGCACTGTGCTACTGAGCTGTATCCCCAGCTCTGGATATTTTATATAAGTGGAATCATACAGTATGTGGCCTTCTTTTGCTGGGCTTCCATACTGAGGATATTTTTTTCCAGGTTCTTCCATGTTGTAGCAGGTATCAGGATTTTATTCCTTTTAATGGCTGAAAATTTTCCCTGTTATATATATATATATATTTCAGGTTTTTTTTTTTGGGGGGGGGTACTGGGGATCGAACTCATGACCTCACACTTGCCAGCCAGACATTTGTGCCACTGAGTTAAATCCCCAGCCTATATTTCAGGTTTTTATCCATTGATTCATTGAAGGATATTTAGAGTATTTCCACCTTTTAGCTTTTATGAGTTTGCTATGAATATTTGTGCCAAAACAGTCATTTAAATGCTTAGTTTGAATACTTTGGGATGTATATCTAAAAATGGGATTAATGGATCGTATGTTTATTCTATGCCAATCATTTCAGAGAATGCTGCTGTGGTTTGGATCCTAAGTGTGCTCCAAAGTCTCACGTGTTAGGGGCATGACCCCTGGAGTGGCACTACGGGGAAGTGGTGGGACCTTCACAAGGTGGGGCCTGGAAGGAGATCCGCAGGTCCCTGGGGGTTCCCTAGAAGGGTGCGGTGGGGCCTCAGCCCTTGGTTTTTCTCTTCTTCTCTCTCAGCTGTGAAGGAGTGGTTCTGCTCTGCCGTATACTTCTACCATGACAGGCAAGGCAAGTCAACCAACTGACTAACCATGGACTAACATCTCCAAAACCGGGAGCCAAATAGAAACTTTTCCCTTTATAAACTGACTCATCTCAGGAATTTTGTTACAGTAATTGAAGGACACCTAACACAACCACCAAACTACCTTCCATAATGGATGGGCAATTTTATATTTGCACCATCAATGGACAAAGGTTCTTATTTTTCCACATCATTTGCAACACTGGTCATTTTCTGATTATGATCATCCTTGTGTACACAAGTGGTGATGACTTCCGTCGTCCTATTGATCAGTGTTGCTGAGCAGCTTTTCATGTACTTGCTAGTGATTTGTAGATTTCATTTGGAGAAACATCGTTGCAGGTCTTTTTGTCATTGTGTTATAGGAATTCTTTATATATTCTGGATATTAAACTCTTACCACATATATTATTTGCAAATATTTTCTCTCCTTTTGTGGGGATGTTTGTTTACATTCTCAAAAAACATGTTTTGATGCTCAAGTCTTTTTAATTTTGATGAAATGTAACTTGTTAATTTATTTAGTTTTTTTTTTTTTTCATTTTTAATGCTTTGGTGTTACTGAGAAGAAACCATTGCTAACCCAAGGTCAGCTATATTTTTCTGTAGGTTTTCTTCTAAGAGCTCAGGGATTCAGTTTTAAACTTTCAGTTAAGTTTTGCACTGGTTCTCTGTAGCCAACCAAGGTCCCCCAGGTGATTAAATCACTGAGTCTCTGGAACCCATCAATTAGGGTCTTGGGTACTGGTGTTCAGATGAAACTGTAAGTGAGTCACTCTACAGCAGATTAGTTTCTTAAGACAGAAATGATTTTAACAAAAAGTTGGCAGTTCTTTTCCCTTCAACTTTTCTGACTTGGCAGAATGGTCTTCATACAATTCGTCAAACAGCTTCCACCAGTTGACTCTGTAGGCTGGTGGTCATTTTGTCTGGAACATCAATGAGGTTCAATAGCCAGGCTAATAACTGGGGGGCTAAGTGACTCACACACTGTTTTACACTTTTCCAGTGACCAGTTTGGTCCTTAAGGCCAAATTGTGGTATCTGCCTCTCCCTCCCTCCCTCCCTCCCTCCCTCCCTTCCTTCCTTCCTTCCTTCCTTCCTTCCTTCCTTCCTTCCTTCCTTCCTTCTTTCCTTCCTCTCTCTCTCCCTTTCCTTCTTTCTTTCCTTCTTCCTTCCTTTCTTTCTTTTTCTTTTCTTTCTTTCTTTCCTTTCTTTCTTTCTTTCTTTCTTTCTTTCTTTCTTTCTTTCCTCTTTCTTCTTTCTTTCTTTCTCTTCCCTGCCTCTCTCCATTTCTTCCATCTTTCCTTTTTTCTTCCTTCCTTTCATGGGATGACAATGTTTGAAGCCAACAGAAGCTCACAGCAGAGCTGTGAGGTTAACAATTTGACTTAAGTTGAGAAGGATCATTCTGAGAGGAATCATTTGCCTACTTTGTGAAGGAGTGTGTAAAAATGAGATAGTTTCTTTCTAAGAACATATTTGCAGGAATTACAATCCAGGGAAATGGTAATTAAGGAGTTTGTAACTAGGCACAATCCCAGATAAAATTGTAATGTAGTATTCTGAGAGTATTAGGGGCGACAAGTAAGAGAGTCCATAGGTATGTATATTGAACCACATTCATTTTCCCTGATTTGATCATTTAATCAAAAATAAACTATGCATCCAGTTGATATCTCTCCTTGCCTTTTCCTTTTTGGCCTGTTATTTTAGAAGTAGTGCATGCACTTTATATTATATGCTGAAGATTCAGAAAAGCAGGCAAACACATTTCACAGTAATCTCGCCTCTGCTCAGTGATCATTACTATTATCATTCATGTTTGTGGATTATTTTTTCCAGATATATTCCAAAATACCAAAAGAATATATTTTAAACTTAATAGTATAACTTTTGTTTATGTGGACTTACATATGATTGGTCCAAGATTCGAACGAACACCTACTTCATTTGCCAAGAGAAGAATGAAGATTCTTGCAGCAGAAAAGCCAAAATACTTTTGATTTTCAGAACAGGATCTCGAAGTCTATGACAAGGAAATCTTAAAAGACAGGCTTTACTGAGGGAGAAAAGAGTGATAAAAAATTAAACAAGTGTCCTTTCACATATCAAAAGTAAATTAAGAGTTTAGTTGAAGAGTGTTATTATGGACCACAGCAGAGACAGAAAATAGAATACAGACGAGGAAAGTTCCTACCAGGTAGGAAGAAGGGCAGAATGAAGATGGGGGTGTAGGGAGAAAATAGGGAGGGGTGGGAGTGGAGAGGAGATTTCCCCACCTCCCCTCCGAAGCCCTCCTTCCTGTAGCTTTTGGCCCTCAACCCAACCCTGCTGGGGAAGTGGAAGCAGCAGAATGAATGAGATTTTGTGCAGGGGTAAAAGTGACATTGTTGCTTTTCTTGTGGAACACGTTTGTAGAAAGCACCCAGAGGAGCACCCTCCTCACAGTGATCAGAAGGGTGAGTATTCAGGACCACAGAACTGACTTTCAGAGCAAGGCAGGCAGAGGCTCTAGGCTGCCCAGGGTGCTGCCTGGCACAGCTGTCGAGTCTGTGGGCAGCTTCTCAGGGAGCTGAGGGGTTATCCACTGCCCAAGTTGGGTGGAAGGGAACTGGTCCCCGGAGTTCAGAGACCCCAAGTTCCAACTGTTCTCTTCAGTTTCTGGAGATGTAATTTCTAGGTTAAAGAATATGAATATTTAGAAAGCATTTGATGAATATTGTAATGCTCCTCTTCAGAAAAGAGTTTCCAGTAGCTTTGAGATTATGCTCTGGTATGTATTTACTAATACTGAACATCAACTTGTGAGGTCTTTGCCAGTTTGATAGGCAATGTTTTAATTTGCAATTCTACAACTTCCACAGGAATACTTCTCCTGTTTCTCTAGATATTTGTTCTTTTCTAAAGCTTCCCATCTTATCCATTTTCAACTATTTTCCAGTGAAAACTTCCTGCTTTTGTTACTAAGCTATAACAATCTTTATCAGGTATGCACATTAATATTAATACTTTATCCATAATACTGCAAGTAGCTTTGTACTATTTTTCTTTTGTCTTCATTTTTTATGGGTCTTTAGACATTTAGAATTTACAGATTTGTGTTTTCTTTAGATATTTCACTTTTCTTTCAGCCAATTAGAAATTCTTCCCCATGTTGAATTCAGTATGTCTCAACAATTTCTCTAGCTGTTTATGATTTGAAAATTTTGAATCTTGAAATAGTATGTCTGATGGAAGTGAGACAAGAGTAGTACAAAAAGTTCTCTTTATCAAGACTCTGCAAGTGTTCTTATGTCACACATTTGTTTTAACTATCCTTTATCCATTTTTTCTCTATCACTATCTCTATCTACCCATATATATATTTTTGAGAACAAGTTGCATATACAGTTCCCTCTTTGTCTCTACTCCTAAATAATTCATTATGTATTTCCTAAAAACAGAAACCTAGTGTTATGCCAGCCTTTTGTCATTCTAATCATCCCATCTGAACATGATTCAGGGCATCAATATTTCAGTGGAAAATAGCTAATAAATAATTAAGATAGGAAACTTCATAAAGAAAAAGAACAAATATTTAGAAAAATGAAAAACTAGTAGTTGTAAAATTGCAAAATTTTTATGAGTGTATATTCCAGAAATGCACACATTACTACAAATATGGCCATATGGAGATTACACAAGTTAAGAAATTAGTGTTGATAAAATCATGCAATGTGTACATTTATTTAAATTTAGTAAATTATAATTCTTTAATAACAACATGATTCCCCCAGTATATAATCCAATCAAGGACTGTATGTTGCACTTAGTTGTCAGGTCCAAAATTTATTTTGCAATATGACTATATTGATTAGTTTTCCCTTGCTGGGATATAATACCTGACAGTCACAATTTAAAGGAGGAAAGGTTTATTTTGGCTCACTGTTTCAGAGGTTACAGTTCATGGTTGGCTGGTTCTAAGGCAGGAACATTCTGGTGAAGGGTGTGTGGAGAAAAACTGCCCAGCTTATGGTGGCCTGGAAGCAGAATGGATTATAAAGAACCAAAGGAAGGGGCCAGGGTTCAGAAATTGCTCCCCTCTGCCATTTTCCCATGACCCATATCCTCCTATGAGGTCCCACCACTTAACGGCCTACTACTCAGCTAAGAATTCATCAGTGGGCTATGACTCCCCATTGGACACTCACTGCCTTTGTTTATTCAAGGTTATCTTTTCCAGGATGTATGCAGAACCCACAGACTTGGAAGGTACAGTTGTGGTCTCTCTGTCGAGCAAAGGACAGAGTGTTTATTGTCCAATATTAAAAGATCCAAGTTCCCTAAGGTCAGAGATTTTTTTCCTGTAACTTAGCCCACCTCACATGAAGACATTACCCAGGCCTCTGCACAGGACTCAGGGAAAGCAGTTGCTGGTACCAGGGTACAGTTCTCACTGTGAGTAACAAAATCAGTGTCTCTGACCCAGGAATCTTGTGTCTTCTGTATGTTATGTGACAAAAACAACTTGGGGTAAAACATCAGACCTTTCACAGTGCTTATATTTGTCTTTTGCCCAGGTTTATGCTACGCCCTCTTTTTGGTCTCTAGAGTGGATAAACATGAGTGTCCCTGCCACAGTTCTGACTCTATCTTTGCAGTCGAAGCAAATAGATGACTGCACCACAGCTTAGATAATTTACATAACAGGGGCTTTCCTGGGTGAGGGATTGCAAGTCGTTTTGTTGATGATAAATTTCACCTGAGTCAACATTGATCTGGGGTTCCTTGGAAGACTGATGATTTTAGGTCAGATTGGAAAAAGAATGTCAAGAACAAGGGACACTCTACATGTTTGCAATAGTACTAGTCCGATTATATCTAGCATGTTGTATTCATTTCTGGGTTAGACAGCAAGATCATCATTATCATTACTGTTCTTTCCTTTTTCCAGCTTTACTGCACATGACTGACAAATCAGCATAAGTGAGGTCTACATTGTGATGTTTTGATAAATGTATACATTATGAAGTGGTGACCACAAACAAGCTATCATATGTACCACCTCATATAGTTACCATTTTTATTTTTTGACAAGAACACTTGTGATCTAGTCTCAGCAGATTTCAAACATGCAACATACCCTATTCATTATGGTACTGCCATTGTTACTTTTCTTGTTGCTAAGACTAAGTACCTGACACCCAAGGTTAAAGGCGGAAACAAAACTCACAGTTCGTGGAGGTTTTGTTTCATAGTTGATTGGCTCCAAGGCAGGGTGGCAAAACAGAGGGGCATCACAGAGGGCAAAAGGCAGCAAAGCAGCAAAATAGCAAGCAATAGCACCAGCCCCCTTTCTATCCCTTCTATTCCATCCAGGCTACTTGCTTTTAAACTGGATAACATTCACACCCAGAGTGAGGCACTCTTGATCCCAGCATCACATCCTTAATCTCAGCATCACACACTCTAGATTCAGCCACCTCTGAAAAGCCCCACCTATGACCACGTGAGGCTTAGGGGGGACATCTTGATACAAGCCATAACAGGTAGCATGCTGTGCATTTGGTCTTCAGAACTTACTGGTGTTACAACTGAGAATTTGTATGTTTGCCCAGCTCCTCTTCTTTTTCCCCACCTTGGCCCCTGCTAGCCACTCCTGCACTTTCTGTTTCTCTGTGTGATCGTTAGTGTTCTATAGATTTTGTTTTTCTGTTTGGCTTAGTTGACTTGGCATAATGCCCTCCAGGTTCATCCAAATCATCACCAATGGTGGTCTTTCTTTCTTTTTTACAGGTTGAACAATACTCCAATGTGTGTGTGTGTGTGTGTGTGCGCGCGCGTGCGCATTCATGTGTGTGTGTGTGTATTCATGTGTATGCGTGTGCGAATCACATGATTAAAGAGTCCATTTATTTGTTGATGGACACTTAGGTAGGTTTCATGTTTTGTCTACTATGAATAAGGTTTCACCAGAGTGCAGATAGGGAGTGCAGATGTGTCACGGTAGTGGAAGGACTCGGGTCTTAGGCACAGGCGGTGGCACAAGTGGTGGCAGATGGTTGGAGTACCTAGGGACTTGGGTCCAAGGTGTCACCCCCAGAGTCCATAGTGCGGTGGTCTAAGTCCCTTTAGTGCACAGCTGCACTGCTCCAGGGTCAGAATCGAGCTGTAGTGTGGACAGCAGAGGTACAAAGACCCAGGGGTCTGCAGGTGGCAGTGGATCCCAGGGAATGCACAGCCACAGTCCCTTCTGGGGCATAGGAAGGACTCCCTCTCTCCAGCCTTCCACACTCGGTCACCTTCATGGTGAAAGCCGCTGGCTTCCACCACTGAGCATGATTCTTGGTCTGAACACAGCCCCATGGAGAGTCCTCTGCAAGGAAGACTTTAATCAGTGCTGCCTCCAGGGCTGCTGAGGTCCTCAGTGACAAAGACAGCTAGCATCCTCTATGTGTCCACCACTGGGGACTACAGTGCACTCACTCATTACCACTGAGCTACTTGGTTCCTGGAAAGCACAGGTGTGTCAGCTGCTCTGAACTCCCTGACCACCTTTCCTATGCATTTGTTTTCTGTTCTGTGCTTGACTCTGCTTCTATAGGTTTTTAAGAGTCTTCTTAGCTCTCCCAGGGCTATTTTCCTCCAGGAACAACTGTCTAATTGTTGCTTTTGTTTGTTCTTTTGAGATGAAGTTTCTCTGTGCTCCTCAGGCTCCCTGCCTGTTATTATTGTTGCTGTGGGGGGAGGATGACTGGTCCTCCAATCATCTTGGTACTGCTTTGAAACTCTTAAAATCTGGTATGGGATGACTTTAGAGGGAAAATTTTGTCTTGGTTCACTCTGTGCACTTTGTTTGGTACTACATACAGAAACTAGAACAGGTAAGTGTTGATTGTCTCCTGATTCCCTATGATTTCCAGCCAAATCCATTTGCTTGGTACTCTGGGTTTTGGTACCAATTAAGGAGGAAAATCAAGGTGCCACTGTGCCTCCCTCTGCCTTCCTGCTGATTGAGACAATCATTACAGACAAACTGAAGTAAGTTCAAACAGGTGATCAGAATGGCAGGGAGCCTGGAAAACCTGTGATTCGCAGAAGGACTGCAATATATAGAAATGATAAACTAGCAAAGAGAGACTTGGGGAAGCACACGATGAATGTCTCCAGGCAGAGTGGCCACTGAGTGAAGTGGGCAGAGATGTGTAATTCTAACTCTTTGGAATAAAAACATCTCTAAAAATCAAAATTTTCACCAACACTCAGCATCTGGAGACTCCCCCATGGGTACTTTTTGAGGAAGACAGAGCCTTGTGACTCATGGTAGTAGACACAGGTGTGGTAGGTGGGAGTTGGAGTGGGAGATCTCTCTGTTCTCTCCTGGCTTTGACACAAACCAGTGTTACAAAACACAGTCCCAGCTCTAGGTCTCATCTCTCATGGCCTTTGGATGGTGTTTTAATAAGTAGCTCTGCATTCCTGTGCCTGCCTTGAGTTGGGTCTCAATGGGGCCTCATCACTCATAAAAGAAGTCTGCCTGGTCTATGGCTCATTTTGTAGGGCTCCTAGGAAACAGTGCTGGGATGCAGAGTCAAGTTAATGCCTTCCTTTTGCTAGCTTTGAAATACTTCCATCAGTTTTTATTTCCTCTGCTGTTTGATCTATTAAACAGGGAAATGCACATGAAGTTGGTATATGATTCTGAATGATAGCAAAAGCAACACGTCTTTGTGTCCCTAGGTCAGAGTTGATTCTTGACTCACTCTGAAGGAAGTGGCATGTGGTGCAGTGATAGGGAATGGGGCTATGCTGAGAATTCACTGCTGTAATTTGATGGATGGGACAGAAGCAGCCGGGCACCTTCCCTGTCATGGCATCTTGCTTGGCATAACACAAGGGCTCTGGGATGCTTTGTAGCTGCAGTCCTTGAAGCATATGCTTTTAATACACTAACAATTATTTGTCGTGCATCTACCACAATGTGTCATCAGAATAGATGGTGGTGCTATGCAAGCACAAACACTGAAATGACACCCAGGATTTGTAGGCAGATTTGTTTATGTCAGTGGGCATTAATTGGGGAATCATTACCAGAATATCAGGCCCTGATCTCTGGCAGTCTAGGGCTTATATGGGATAAGCAAGCAGGAAGTACAGAAGCAGAATGGCTTGTCAACTGCAGATTGGTTTATGCAATGTGCATCATAGTGACCAGTTACGCATCACAGTGACCAGCTGTTTCTAGGAGAGAGAAACAACTGGAACCGCAATGGGAACTATTACCTGGACAAGTAAGAAACTGAGATATACTGGCCGGGGGGGGAGGGGGTGGCATTTTATGTTACATTTCCCCCCTCTAGTTCTCCTGGCAAATCTTTGTGGGGCATATTACATGTGATCTTCTGAGGCAAGGCCCAAGTAGAAGTAGTAACATTAGGGTCATCAGTGATTCCAGGACAGGTCCTAGCCAAGGTTCCCAAGATTGTTTTACTACAGAGTTTTTCGTAAGTTGCTTTTAGAAAGAGACATAATTTAGGCCTCTATGTTCTTTAATATTACTCTTGCAAGACAGTGAGGGAGTTATCTGATCCAGGAGAGTGTCCAATGTGTCTTGGATGCTCATCAAATCTTGGTCAAGTGTTTGACTGATTGTTCTATTCTTTTGGGGCCACTGTTTGTAGAGTTTTAGGCAAAAACCACAGCTAGCAGGGGCAGGGAAGTAAGGACTGGGGTAAGCAGCCTGAAAAGACATAAAGATCTAAGGGAATGGTGTGGAGTAATCCTATAAACAGTGTCCCTAGGCTTCAGCCATATGTGGACTAGTCAGTGTTCAGAGTGACCAGAGCAGGGCTTTGAGTGTATCATCTCTTCAAAGTGAGCAGTCTGGTCCAGGTTAATTCTCCAACTGATCTAATGCTGAGTTTCTGATGTACCTAGGTTATATGTATTGCAGGAGTGTCTACAGGTATAGTTTGGTAGCAGGACCTTATAAACTGCTGTCATCTTGCGCCAACCATAGTAAGTGCAAACAAGCGCTAACAGATATTTGTAACCCCTGTAAGGTTTTATTTCTGTGCACTCTGTCTATCTTTAAATTGGGAAAGTTCACTATATTGCATGAGGTCAGAACCAGTGACACAAATGCTGAAGCCTGAGCTGGTTGCAGGGGTACAGGTGCCTGTGCTGTGAGTTGAGCTTGCAGAACAAACAGTGGGGTGCAGGCCTGGCTCTGATTTCTGGGAGTACCAGGTAAAGTTTTTCTGGCTGGGGTTGATGTTTCAGTCAATTGAATTCCTGGAGACAGCTTAGGAGTACAGGTTTGTTGTCCGTGGTGGTAGATTTCCAAACAGCAGGAAGCAGTAGCAGGAGAGCTTTGGCCAAAATAGCTTTGTCCAAGGTGACCACAGCATATCTACCTTGTCAGACTGCATTCCTAAAAGAGCTACTTCCATCTATAAACAGGGTGTACTCAGCATCTTTCAGGAGGCTTATTTTTCAGTCATGGTCTGGTGGGCCCAGCCTGGTGGGCAGATATGTGGCAGGACTGAGTGGTCCAGTTACTCAGGATGCCCAGTAGAGCATGTTGTACCTGGACAGTTAGGTCTCAGCCTAAATTGAGCTGGTCAGCTTTCTTGATCAGAAGGACAGTGGCTGTAAGGCCATGAAGGCAAAGTGGGGTGGCAGCCCTTAGTGACTGCATACTCCAAGTATTTGTACAGATAGGTCAGTGGGTGCTCCCAGGGGCTGACAGTCTGCATAAGAATCATTGTTTTTGTGAATCAAAGATAAAGAAGAAACCTTGAGTTTTTATAGATTCTTTAGAAGCTTGCAGCTCCAAGAAATTTGAAGAGTTTTTTTTTTTTTTCTCACAGCCAGTTTCTGCTAGATATTGCAGAGTTTTTGTGTCTTTCCAGCAGGTAGTTCAGGGTCATTAATCGGAAGTGCAGTGATATTCTGTGCTAGGAAACTAGTGAGATCAGCTGTGAGGGCTTCTCCAAAGAGGGTGAACAAGTTTTGAACCTCTGGGAGGTTGAGTCCAGGTCAGTTGAATTTCGAGTTCAGAATTGGGTTCTTTTCATTTAAAGGCAAAGAGTGACTGGCTGACATGAGTCAACTGAAGGCAGAAGAAGGCATTCTTTAGGTCCAGACAGGTGTACCAACAGCCGTAGGTGGCAGAAGACTGGGGCAATGTATACAGAGGACAACTGTGGCAGTGTTGGCAGCTCGCAGATCTTGAATTAGTTTTACAGGCAGGAGATGTGTATTTCAGCAGTTTGACAGTCTATAGACATTTTACAGTTTTGAAGCTTCACTTTTTCTTTCTCAGGGGACTGTGAGAGAACCGGAAGGGACAGAGAAACAGGCTGTCCCTTCCAGCTAGGGCCTCCCTGAAAACAGTAGGCGAGTTCCCAAACCCTTGTGGCAATTGAGTAACTGTCTAAAATGGTGTAAGGAGTGGAAACTGCGAGGTAATGACTGCATTGTTGGCAGCACAGCGATTTTTCCCAAGGTGATTAACAGTCTATCAGGCTGATGTGTGACTGGATGTCTGTTTGTGCTTCCCGAGACATCTGATAACAATGTGGGTCATGGTGAGGTGGCACGGTTAATGACCAGGCCCAGAGGTGAGTCTTTAGTCTACACCTCTGGAAGCAGAGTTTTTAGAATTTCAGGATTGTGATTACCTGTCTCAGACTGATGCAGGTATCATTTTCCTCTAGGGGAAGAGTCAGAGTCGAAAGTGCAGGGTTAAATGAGGGGGAGGCTGACTAGCTTTGTACAAGGGAGACAACTGCTTGTAATCTGAAGAGGCGGTCTCTTCCCAGAAGCAGTATGGGTACTGGCTTATACAGGAATTCATGTTTTGTGAGATATCCTCGCAGAATCCAAATTTGTGCCTGGCAGAAGGGGTGAGAGGCAAGAGTCCTAGTTGCCCTGGTGATGGTAAATTTTTTTGACAGTAGGGACTTTTGAAGGCAGAGAGTTCTGTTTCATTGTCTACCAGGAAAGTCACAGGTTTGCCCCTGACTTTTGCAATGGCTGCAGGCTCTCAGGGGTCCAATTTGGCAGAGTCTAGTCTGTCCTATTGATCTAGGCCTGACAGAGCAAGGAGAGGTTCAGGTTGAGGTGGGCCTGGATAGTCAGGGAGTTTTGTGTCTCACAGATGAAAGGGGCATTTATTTTTTTGTCCATACCCCTTATAACTCATAGCCAGAGGGTATGATCATCTGTCAGACTGGATTTTCTTATGGATATCAGGTGTTTTTCTATTGTCATGTTTCTGGGTAACTGGTTGCTGGGCTTTTTGCTCTCCTTTTAATGTCTTTGAGAAACACTTGACTGGGCTGTTTCTAGGCAAGGTGACCTTTGGAAAGGCCATGGCAACATATTTCTTGGAGTCAACAGTGCAATTTTTCCTCTGTCACAATGTGGAAGTCAGAAGAAATTGCTGATAGTCATCTTGGGTGGTGCGAGGTGACACCATCTGACCAGGAGAGGCACAGCCACAAAGCGAAAGGTTTGGGGGGCCTCTGCGGCCCAATGCAGGCAACAGCTAGCTGGAACCAGTTCAACTGACTGGAAGTCAAAGAGTTAGGAGCAGGGAGTGAAGCTATAGGTTCTGGCAGCAACTGTGGTGGCTGATGAGGGTGTCAAGGGAGCATTCTCAGGGAAAATGGGCCTCTTTTTCCTTTTTTTTTTCTTTGAGACATAGAGAATGATTTGGTTTCATTTAACTCCATAAAAGACTTTTTTCCTTCAGTCAGGGACTGTGGATTTTGACTAATTAATTCCCATCTCTGACTTACTACATGTGTGTTGTGTATTGTTATTGTTTATATATTGTGTCAACTTGAGAAGTCTAGAAGCTTAATTAAGTAACTCAGCAGCTCTACATCCTGGGGTGTAGAGCATAAGCAGTTACCTGTTCATTGTGTCAATTTGAGAAGATCAGAAGTTTAACTGAGAGACTCAGCAGGGAGCCAGGTTTTTATTTTGCAATATACTCATCCTGTGTGAAGGAAGGTAAGGAGATTCGTGAATGCTACACCCACCCTGGAGAGGGGGGGAGTGTCCTGTGTACAACATAAGGGAGAAAAAGGGGGCTTGCTCTTGTCCCTTTTTGGCTCTGGCTGCTTTTGCTTGGCTGCTGCCTTGAAGTGTTGCCCCTGTGCCATGCCACCCTGCCTTGGAGCCAGCTGATTATGGACTGAAACCTCCAAAAACTGTAAGCTAAATAAAGCTTTCCCTCCCTAAATTTGGGTGTCAGGTGTTTTGTGCCAGCAACCAATGAAAAGTAACCGAGACTTGTACCATTGAATAATGGTGCAACAAACAAAGGGTGGATGCCCCTCAAAGAGAGACCATTCAGATGCCCACCTGGCCACATCCCTTGTAGCAACTTAGGTGAGACTCAGCTAAGCAGGGTGTGAGGCTTCCATCGTGCCATATGTTGATTGCCATGGAACTGTAGGCAGGGCCCAATCAGCCACCACAACCAGTGCTTCCCACTCTTGGTGCACAGATGAAGTAGCCTATTGCTTATGCTATCCCTTCCATTCACTCACACATTCATTCAACAGGCACTCAGATGTTAAACATTCCCACCCCATTCCCTTGAGGGTGGTCCTGACTAACGAGAGTTGATTGTCTGAGCAGGACTGACAGACTGACTAACTGGGGGTCTTACCAGAATCAGGCAGGCAGGCAGATAGACAGATAGACAGACTGCATCCTCCTCCCTTTGGGGTTCAATGTGAGCCACTCAAGTAGGGAATCTGGAGTCCTTTGGACCTCTGAAGAGACTTGAGTAATCTCAAAGTTGCACCTTCCTGTTGGGACCTGGAGTGGTCCTTGTTCCATCCACAAGGATCACAGCTGGTGACCAAAATTGGCACTGATTGGGATCATTTCCAGAATATCAGGACCTGATCTTTGGTGGCTTGGGCTTATCTGAGAAAAGCAAGAAGGAAGTGCAGAAGCAGAATGGCTTGTCAACTGCAGACTGATTTATACAGTGTAAATCACAGTGACCAGCTATGCATCACAGTGACCAGCTATGCATCATAGTGACCAGCTGTTTCTAGGAGAGAGAAGCAACTGGAACTGCAATAGGAGCTATTACCTGGACAACTAGGAAACTGAGGTATACTGGTGGGGGGCAGGGGCATTTTCTGTCACAGTGAAGTATTTAAATTTTAAAAATAATTAGAATAAAATACACATTATCATTAATTTCCCTCAAAATACATCCTGTTGCAGTCAGGGTTTGCAAGGGACACAATTTAATACAGGACACGATTTATAGGATTATTTTATAGTAGTCACCCAAAGACTCAAATACAAAAGAGTGCAGGAAATCTGTCTATATGTTAGAGACCCAAAGAATCCAGCTGAGGGGTTGGATCCCACAGCAATAACCTACATGAGTACAGTTGAAGACCTAGAGCCCATGACAATGCCACCATGAATTCAACTGGAGGCCTAGAGCCCACGACAATGTCTCATGAAAGTTTGTTTCATGGATCTGTCCTGAGAAGACCCAAAGGTCAGTGGTGGAAGCTAGAAAGTCTGCACCTGTGGCATGAAGGATCTGTGCAAGTAGGCTGAGGGATCTGTATTGGAGCCAGGAAGAAGTGATGCTCAAAGTAAGGACCAGAGCTCCCCGAAAAGTACCACAGCCATCCTCAGTGACACGAGGTCCCGAGCTCCTCCAATGATGAGAACAGCCAAGTTTATATCAGGAAGGCATCATGATAAGCTCCTCCAGGAGAAGCCACAGCACCACCTCTTCCTCTCCAGCTGTCCTTTTCATGTTGTTGGCAGCAATTCTCAGGTGGGCCATCCACGTCCAGCACCATGCTGATTGGGTTCAGCTGGGTGTTCCAAGTTGACCACCAGTTGTCAATCCACCCCACATCCCCTCAAAATGAGCACATTTTCTCTGTCATTCTTGCCACTTTCTGAAGCAGTTCTGGAAGCCCTCTTTTGTGAGTGTCTGTAGTTGCACTGTTATGGCTGTCTCAATATCCTGCACTGAATCAAAATGTTGACTTTTCTGGTCTTTTTGACTTTGGAGAAGAGCCATGAATCACGAACACATTGCCTTGCTCTATTAATGGTCATCTGACTAACACTGGGCTCTCTCTCTGGGCCTCCATGTTTGATAATGGCAAGAGTCCTGTTCACTTCTCTGGACAGTAAATCTTTAGGGTTGGATGGGGTGGGGGTAAACCTCATAACAGGTGCTCAGAATACTATTATTAATTCTTAATTCTGTGCTGTTAGGAAAGATAGCAGTGCTGGAAACAGACAGATCTTGGTTCTGCTTCTTGAGAGCCATATAATCTTGCACAAGCGAATTAACCCCTCTGCACTCAGTTTCTTATTTTAAAAATGAGGCAACAAGGTTATGTTCACAAGACTGTAGTAAACACTTAGCACCTGGGATGAGATTGGTAAATGCTTTGGTTGAAATTGATCCAGAATACAAATTCACTGTTACAAAAGATAATTTTTTTCAGGATTCGGAAGGTACATTACTGAATAATAAAAGAGTCCTCATCCTTTCCAGAAGCCTAGAACCATCTGTCTAATGATTGTTAGCCACATCCTCAGAGGAATCTGAAGTGTCATCCACACTGCTTTGTGCTTTCATGCCCTTGAACCCAACATTTCCTGATGGCCAAGCCAGAAACCATGCTACTTGGGATGCTTGTAGAGGCTCCATGTGAATAGGAGAAGAATTTTGTAGTCCAGAAAAAATGTATAAGAGTTCAATGCTGAACAGTCAAGTGCTCTTTAAATAGTATTTCTCATTTTAAAAAATATGACACCAGTAAGGTGCAACTTAGAGGATTTTCTACTCTTTATTTGATCATCAAATTCTTGCCCCACCCTCTCTTCCTGCAGGATGGGTTAGTAAGTGTTTCACAAAGTGCACTTGAAAAAAATCCAGCATGGTTTGTTTTAGTTTTGTGCCAAAGTACTAGGCAAATAAGTCATTCCAGTGAATAGGGCGTTCTTTAGAAACAGAAGAGGGAATTGAAGTAGATTTATGGATAAATGTGAGAGGAAGATATCACAAGAAGCAGTACTTTGTGAACATGGTAGTTACTGGAATAATGAGTGACTAACCACTCTGATAATACTTAGATAATAAGGCAAAGGAAGCCAAATTGACCATCATGGCTCAAGTCACCATCTCCCTCCAAGAGTAGAAGTTTTAACTGGTATACGGGAGAGAAGTTGAAAGCTTTTTTTTCTTATTCTGAATGCATGTATCTTAGAGGAGAAGAAGAGTCTTCAGGAGGAAATAGAAATGAATCAGACCATACTAGCCTTGTGTGGCCAAGAGGTTTTATTTTTGACTCTGCAGAGGTCAGGAAAATGTATTCTTTAGAGATCATATTATGTTGCAGCTAAACAGGTGATTAACATCCTCAAAATTTGGACATTTTTATGAATACCAGAATGGCTTCTATTTTCACATTGTGTCACAGCTGTGCATGTTATCAGAAGCAGTAGAGAATAATGATTATTATCTTTCTATGTAAACATACACTATTCTTGCAATGTAGTTTTTAATGCTTTCTAAGAGCTCATCTTGCAGAGTTGAGTTACCCTCAAATGTTTGGGATGAATTCTCCATGTGATAGACTAAGACAGTGATCTCAAAAGTAATAGCCATGTCTCTGATTTTTCTTTCATTTTCTTTCTTTTCTTTTTTTTTTTTTTGTGGCATTAGGGATTGAAACCAGCCCTTTGTAGTAAGCTACACACCCCAGCCCTTTTTTATTTTTACTTTTTATTTTGAGAAAATTTCCCAGACTGTGCAGGACTTCCAATCCTTCTGCCTCAGTCACCCAGAGAGCTGGGATTACACGTGTGGGCCACTACAACTGGCTTCATTTTCTTTTTGAAAACAAAATGTCCCCAACTTCACAATTCGCTTGCTTTCCTTAGGCAAAACCCACTAACTGCTCTGTTTTACAAAGCAGCCCTTTGGAAGCAAAGGCTGGGGCTGTTCTGTGACTCACAGTGTTCAGTGACATCTGTCTCTTGGAAAGGTGACATTCTCTGTGCCAGGAGGTTTTACGAGCTGCTTATGTAATGTCCATATTTGCTTACAGCATAAGCAAAACAAAGCGACATTTTTTTTTCTCTTTAGGAGAATTTGCTGAGGGCTTACTCTGTGTCAGAGTTTAAAATCATTATCATTCATCATGATAATCCCTTTTTATAGATGAGAAAGCAGAAGAGTCAAGATGTTACCCAGAGGGCAGCTCCCAGAACGTGGGCCCTTAACTACCGGGCTTGAAGCCCCACACCATGTGTCCCAGTGGCGAGAGGGGTATCCCGAACAGACTCTTCTTCCACACCGCGTCTCCCCTTCCCCTGAGAGGTTCCACTTCTGCTTGTGAAATCCAGGTGCTTCTATCAGTGGTTATGGATTCATACTGGGGCAGGGTGAGTATGGAACTGAGGTGCTGTCTGTCGGTAGCCACAGCCTCCCAACACCGGCAGATTGCCATCTGGCCCCGCCTTCCAGGGGACTTAACGGAAGCCCTAGGAGAAGAGCCAAGCGTTAAAGCAACCTAAGTAAAAGGTGGTCAGGTTGGGATTATTTCTGTTCCAGCTTAATAGCAAAGTATTCCTTATAGGTAATTAATTTTGAATCCAGTTTCACCCACATAAAGCAAACCCCCAGCAATAACCAATGAAGTACAGTTGTCCCTTGGTATCTATGGGACAAAGACACCACGTCCCTCCTTGGATACCAGAATCTGCAGGCGCACAAAATCTTCATATCAAATGGCTCAGTATTTGCATAGAATGTGTGCAGTCCTCTCCCACACTTTAAAAGCATCTCTAGGTCGCATGAAATATGTAGTATATGGCAATGCTATTGTAAACAGTTGTCACAGTATATTGTTCAGGGGATAATGACTTGAAGAGCCTGTCCATGCTCAGGACATATACAGTGTTTTTCCCAATGCTTTTGATGGTTGAGTCCCCAACCCAGAAGCAGGAATGAGGAGGAGCCGCTGTCATAGGCACTTTGCTTCCCTACTAGGCATAGACCACGACGCCAGGGCAGAGCTTTCTCAGAGTGCTGCCTGATGAATCACTCCTTGCCCAAATAAAGTCCAAGTTTGTCTAAAGTTCTTCTTTTAAAATTATTTAACAATAAATGAAATAAAACAAAGTAGAGTAAGCCCTGCCCCCTTAGGTACTGGAGAAATCCAGTGAGTATGTGGGCTTGGCGATAAGATGCAGCCCCGTCAGGTCTTCCTTGGCTTAACCCAGTGATGGTGGGGACAGAGCGGACCTCAGTGGTGGGGCACCTGTATGGGGAGGGGGTTGTGAGGGAGCTGTCGGTCCTTCCTTCCAGTACCTGGGGGAGAGGCTTCCAGACACACCAGAGAACTGGAGCTGGCTCCGTTGCAGGCTTCAGAGGAGCCCGAGGTGGTCTTGTAATTGTCCCTGGGATCTTTTTGTATCCTCTAGGTCCAAGTGCTTTGGGGGATTTGGGTCACACAATTTGGTACTTACACATCCGTATGTTTTTGAATTTCAGCTAGGAGTTGCCTAGCTCCCACTGTGTGAACACTGTGCTTACCGGGCTGTTTGATTTAACGTATGCTCTTTATTTAAGAACGAGAAAATCTTAAAGGATATAGTTACATTCTCATTTTTACCACCTTATTTCTATTCTTAAACATATACTGCATTTTTATTTTCTTATGTCACATAAATACTTTAGTTTGGTGAGGTTTATACACCCTACAAGATCCTGGTGTGGTGATGTATGCCTGTAGTCCTAGCACTTGTGAGGCAGAGGCAGAAGCATCACTGTGAGTTCGAGGCCAACCTGGGCTTCATAAGTGAGTTCAAGGCCAGCCTACATTACATAGCAGGACCCTGTCTCAAAAACAGCACCACTTAAACAAACATAACCCACAAAAACCAGCTAACCAACAAACAACCCTATCAGAGATCCACAGTATTGGGCATTTTGCTTTAGATCTAGGATGTCCCCCACAGCCTCATGTGTTGAGAGATGGGGCTTTTGGAAGGTGATTGAAGCACGGGGGTGCTACACTTATTAGCAGATTCATCCCCTGAAAAATTCAGAGAGGGATGTGTGGTCAGAGGGGAAGCCTGGTTAGAAGTGGTCACTGGGGGTGAAATCTGCAGGGTGCATCTCCTTCTCCTGCTTTTCTTTCCTTTTTCTCTCTGCTTCCTGCTCTCCATGAGTGAGCGGCTCCCCTCTGCCAGGCCCCTCTGCTGTTTCTGCCTTGAGCAGCTAACCATAGATTTTACCTGTGAGACTCGAAAAACCTCTCCTCCTTTAAGGTGCAGATATTGGGTATTTTGTCTCAGCAATGAGGAAAATGATTAAGACACATATAAATGGTTATGTAGATTAAAATCTACATCTACAAACAACCAGAATGGGCATTTGATCCATTAAAAACATTCTAGTTTGTGATCCAGACATTCCTTCTCTGCAGAAATTCTCTAGGATTACCGTATCATCTCCTGAAACTCTCAACCAAAAGAGCAAATGTCCTCTGTCTTCCAGGAAATGACATAATTTCTTGAAGCAGATTTAATGTAGTCCCTGATGGGCATGTGAAACATGACTCTCTTTCCGAATTGAGGAAAGCTTAACCTGGATAGAGTGGATCAGGTGATTATTAAACAGATCATCATTAATCTATCCATTTTTACACAGGGCTATAACAAATTATTCTGGCTCAGTTGTTAATATTTGCTAATAAAGAAAAAAATTTAACATTCGGCTGTGTTTTCTGGTTTGAATAAGTGAGGAAAAAAAGCAAAATTGATTATAAAAATCTTGATAACTAAACGACTTGAGTAAATGATTGAAAATAATTTGCACTTTTGTTGTCCTAGTCAACTTCATCTCCTCAATTAAAATAAGTTTACATCATTGACTTTCTTAGTTTTGAGTTCTATGGCAGAGATGAACTTTTCTTAAACATCGCCATGTAGATGTCACTATAAACAGTCAATGCGAATCATCACTCTTAAACAAAGTCTTTTTGCTCTAATAGACTTTGGTTTCACTGCAGTTTCTTAGCCTGTACTGAGGTCGGCCTACTGCTAACTTTGGGTGTTGAATATCCCCCAGAAGTCCTTGCATTGAAGACCTGGCCTCTCGAGTAGCATTGCTGGGATGAGGTGGAAATGTTGGGAAGTGGAGGGCCTAGTGGGAGGTCTTTAGGTCACTGGGGGCTTGGCCTTAAAGGCGACTTTCTTTTTCTCTAATTTGTGTTGTATGTATTTTTGCTTTGCTGCCTGCTTCTGCTATGGTATTCTGCCTTGCCACAGGCTCAAACCAAGGAGCCACCAATTCATAGGGCAGGCCACTAAAATTATAAGCAAAAACAAACTATTTTTGGGGGGGTAAGTTACTCATCTCAGGTATTTTGTCATAGTAACAGAAAGCAAACACACCTTTAGACTTTAAAAAATAAAATTTCAGAAGCTAGACGGCCTTCTCCTATACTATTAACTCCACACCTTTGAGGATTTGTTCAGGATCCTTTTCCTCGGTGACAAGGATGGTTTCTGAATGCTATGTAAGATTGTCTGGTGGTTTTTTTGCCTGGTTGGGGAAGTAGCCTGGGCAGCCTGCAGTGGTTCTTCTTGAACCTCCTTTCAAAGACCAAGGCAGAGAGGGTGACCTCCAGTCTGGAACACCCATTTTTTGCTTGAAAAAGGACATTCCCCCTTTTGGAAGGGCTTGTGTAAGGGAGGGGCCTGGGGTGAAAGTATGGTGCCATTGAAGTCCATCTGCCCCTGTTCTTTACATGCATTTAAACAAAATAGTAGTTAAGTGCCCTGATTTTTTGTCACTTAACAATATATTGTGACACTTCCCCATGCTAACAAATATTTTTTTCCATGACATGGTGTTGAATGGATGCTAAGCACCCTTTATATTGAAAATTTACCAAAATTTTCTTAATTATTAATCTTTTATTGGGCATTTTGGTTTTTCTAATCTTTTTAGTATTATCTATAATGCCGCATCAGCATATTTTATGATCATGTGTGATACCATCATTCAAGATAATTTTTGTTTGGCATAAATTTCTAGGTGTATCATTGTTGAGTAAAAAAGTATGCAGAATTTTTTTCTGAGGTTTTTTTCCTACCTTGTACCAGTGATTAAACCCAGAGGGCCTTTGCACTGAACTACATCCCCAGCCCCTTTTTTATTTTTTTTATGTTGAGACAGGACTGGAAATTAGAACCCAGCTCGGGTGAGTTAGCAAGATCCCATCTCAAAATAAAAAAACAATTCAAGGCTTTGATGTATCCATTAAGGTGTGATATGTTGCATTTCTTTCCTACAGAAATATGGTAATGATATATTCTCCCCATAACAATTCAGGAGAGCAGAGGACTTCGCATTCCTTGAGTTGAAAGCATTATGTATTGATAGTATTGCTCAGCACTCCAGAGGGAACCGTTGAGGAGCTGCTGATTGTTTTGAGAGACACACAGAAGACATGACTGCCACGCACGGGTTCAAGCAGGGACAGGGACCAGCAGGCTGCATAAACAGCTGTCCAAAAGCCCTTCGCAGACATCAAATGCTGGTGTCAAAAGCCTGAATTTTGCTACCCAGCCAGCACAGTTGGTTTCTGGTTGGATCTAAGTGATCAGCGTTATGAGGGTCTGGCTGCTTTAAGGAAGCTGACTGAGTGCAATGCAGGAAGCTTCAAGCCTGCTTCAAATCCAGTATCTGTAATGCAGTATCTGTAATGCAGTATCTGTCATTTGGTTTTAAGTGACGATGGCAGGAAGTATTTTCTAGTCAGGTATATGAATGTATTATTATTATTATTATTGCTCTTATTTTGAGACAGGGTCTTGCTGTTACTTCAGGCTGGCCTTGAACTCATGGTTATCCTTTTGTCTCGGCCTCCTGAGTGCAGGAATTACAGGCATGTACCACCATGCCAAGATGATTAATTCTTTTATGCCAGTTAATTTGACATTGTGATTATTTTCTACTATATATTACATTCACTATGAAATATTAAGATTATTATGATGTCTTATTAACATCATAAAAACTATAAGATGCCATTAATGAAGCCTAGGAAAGAGAAAGAACAACAGAGCTGTATGTATTGCTACACATTTAAACCAAGTAGTCATTAATGATGATTAAAATTTTCACATGTTGCATGGAAAGAGTTTAATCCATAAAATTTTTGTTTTGATTTTTTAAAATCTCTTTTGAAGCTTATAATTTAAAGCGAATTGGGATCTTCTTGTCTGGGAACAGTGCCATAGTATACCATGTTATAAATGAGTCCAAGAAATTTAATCAAAATTTTCATTTTAGATTCCATGAAAACAAGTTATGATTCCTTTTAATAACTGGCCCATGTCTTTTCTAGGAAATGCAAAGCGATAAACAGAAAACATAATGTACTAGACCGAGTTAGATGATACAAAATTAAATTGGAAGAGAGAAAAGCACATTGGAACAGCATGGAGCACTTGCTGTGTATTGAGTGTTAGGGAGCTGGGGATCCCAGTCCTTTGTTACAACAGCAAGCAGATCTGAGCAAGGCCACCATCTCCCCTGCTCATGTATCATGGTTTGTATCTAGATGGCCCCCAAGAGCCTCATGGGTGGGGCTTTTGGAAGAGATTTGGACCATGGAGCCACAAAGCTGACTTGCAGTTAGGTGTTGGCAGATTGCAGAGAGTGGACCTGGAAGCGTTTATCTCCCTTCCCAGATCCTTGCTTCTCTCTCTGCTTCTTGGCCACCATGCCATGAGCAGCTTTTTCTCTGCCTTGTCCCTCCTCTGTGCTGTCCTGCCTTGGAGCAAGCGGACTATAGACTGAAAACATGGGGAAAATAAACCTCTCTTCTTTTAAATTATGATGCTGGCTATGGCGTCCCAGCAATGAGAAAGTGACTAAGACAGCGTATCTGCTTCCAAATAGAACGTGGTTTGGTGGCGTCCAAATCACATGAGAAGCCCTGACTGTCAGAGAATCGGGGAAATATAAGAACTGTGCCCCAGTTTTAGTTCCCAGGTGTTAGTTTTCTTGCCTCATTAATAGGAAGCACCTTTGCTACATTTGGTACTGGTGAATTCACTTCTCCACGCAGAACATGTATGGTCTCATGGGTTAGAGGCTGATGCATACTGCTGGAGTCATTTGACATTTGGACTCAATAATATTTTGGGGTTATTTACTTAGTGTTTTATTATCCATAAGGACAAGTATGCAAAATAGTTCTAAAAATAAATTTAATGAGAAAGAAAGTAGGGAAAATATAGCTTCAAAAAATCACATACTTTGGAATTAACTTAACCAAGAAGTAAAAGATCTCTACAGTGACAATTACAGTACTCTGAAGAAGGGAATTAAAGAGGAAAATGGAAGAATATCTCATATTCCTGGATGGGCAGAACCAATAAAGCCAAAATGGCCATACTTCCAAGGCTGATATACAGATTTAATGCAATCCCAATCAAAATTCCAATAACATTCTTCACAGAACTGGAGGAAACATTCCTCAAATTCATATGAAATTAGAAGAGATCCAGAATAGTAATCCCAGGTAAGAAGAACAATTAGAAAGTATTGAAATCTCAGATTTGAAGTTACATTACAAAGCTACAGTGGGATAAAACAAAAATATAGCATAGTACTGGCACAAAAACAGACACAAGGGTCAATGAAACAGAACAAAGCATGCATAAACAACCCCAAGCGTATTTTGCTATTTGATCCTTGACAAAGGGGCCAAAAACATATGCTGGAGAAAAGATAACTTCTTTAATAAATGATGGTGGAAAAACTGGCTATCCACGTGCAGAAGATTGAATGTAGACCCATATGCTTCGCCATGTACTGAGCTAAAATGAAAATGAATCAAAGAACTAAATGTCAGTGTAGAAATACTTATGTTGCTGGAAGATAAAGTAGGTAAAACTCTTGAAGTCATAGGTGTAGGCGAGGACTTTCTTAACAGAACCCCTCCTGCACAGAAGTAATACCAAAAATCAATAAAACAGATCATATCAAATTAAAAAACTTCTGCATAGAAAATAAACAATCAACAGTGTGAAGAAACAAGCTACATAATGGGGAAAATTTTTGCTAGCTATTCCTAAGACAAAGAACCAATATCTAGAATATAGAAAGAACTAAAAATTTAACCCCCCAAAAAATAAAAGGCTCCATCAAAAATGGGCAGGTGGAATGATAGACAGTTCTCAGAAGAAGAAATAAAAATGACCAATAAATGCATGAGGAAATATTCAACATTGCTACTCATTAGAGAAATGCAAATTAAAACAATGCTGAGATTCTATCTCACCCCAGAAAAAGTGGTCATCAATAAAAAATCAAATAATGACAAATCTGGCAAGGCTGTGGAGAAAAAGAAGTATTTTTACATTGTTGGTGGGAGTGTAGATTAGGGAAACCACCATGAAAATCAGAATAGAAATTCATCCAAAAAAAAACCCAAAAAAAGAACGCTAGAAATTCCATTTGACCCAACTATCACCCTTCCAAAAGAGTTATAGACATCATATTACAGTGATACATGCCTATCCATGCTTTCAAAACTTTATTTTAAAGAGAATAAAACCAAACAAAGTAAAACAAATAAAGCCAATCAAAACAAAACATTGAAAGTGATACAGGACCTCAAAACAAGATAATAGGAAATCAACAAGAGCTACCATAATGCCACTTATTATCTTCAAAGTAGCTACCTGTACCATCAGACATAATAAAATCAAAACAGAACAGAATGGAACCAATCAAAACAAAACAATGAAAATGATACAGGACTTTAAAACAAAACAATAGAAAATCAATAATGGCTACTATAATATATCTTGTTATCTTTGAAATATGCCATCAGATATAATAAAATTGCACAAAACAAAACAGAACAAAACCAAACCAAACAAAACAATGAAAATGATGCAGGATTTTAAAACAAGATAATAGGGAATTAACAATGACTACCACCTTCAGAAGAAGATCCCTCATAGATGCTATATTGCATATTGTTATCCTCTAAGTAGATGTTCAGACTACTGGCTTTAGGCCTGCAAAGTTAATCAAAGACTAAACACTGCAAGCATTATGCTGAGTTTTTTTTTCTTTTTACGTCAGCATCTATCATCTCAGCCTGTGTTTCTCCTGACCAGCTGGTTGCTTAAGAGTATGGGGAGCTCAGCTCTTCTTGTCTCCCAGCCCCCATGCCGACTGGCTCACAGGAAGGGGCTGGCTTCTTGGTTTCCTTCTGGCAGCCCACATGGCTGCTGCTGGTTCACAGGAAGGGCTGAGCATATCCATGTTTATATAGCACAATTCATAATAACTAATCTTGGGAGCAGGCCATATGTCCATCAGCAGATGAATAGGAAAAGAAATTGTGGCATTTACACAATGGAATTACTCTACCATAAAGAAAGCCTTGAGTCATTTGTAGGAAAATGGATTCACCTTGAGACCATAGTGGTAAATGAAAGAAATTGGATGCACAAGCTTAAAAATCATGTGGTTTCTCTTACATGAGAAACCCAAAATATAAATAAAAAATGAAATGATAATGGGAAGCTGGGAAATAGAGTTTTCTCAAAATACTTCTGAAATGAGAGGATAAATCCATGCATAATTGCAATGCAGAATGTTGTGATGAAAAGAAGAAGCAGGAAGTACTCTGAAACAGTCAAAGGAAGATGCTATGTGCTTTTTAGGAAGACCTGAAAGACACCTTGGAGAGGCAGCATTTGAGATGTGCTATAATAGATGGAATCAACAGGTGAGGATGCAACTTTTGGAACCCAAGTGGCTTCCTTTATGATTTCCCTAGCAGTTTTTCTTAGTGTCTCTACATAATATAAGGGTTGACTTGAGACCTTTTGGATTCCTTGAATCTTTGGGTCATAGACTGATGGTGGAATTCCTGGTTCTACTATCTACCCAGCCAGACAACATTGCCTAGTTGTTGGTCTCTCATAAGGTCAGGGGCTTTCGGGTCACTTGGTAAGTGTGTCCGAGTATCACCTTAATTTGACTTACTTTGCATTGCATATATAAAGAGACCCAGAGTGTGTTGTGTGAGTTTCTTAATGGTAGAGCCCAAAACTTGACCATCACTTCAGAGTGGATGCCCACTGCACCAGGAACACCTAGGACGGTACCCGATCCATGCCCAGTTCTCTGGTGTGCACATCTCAGGAGCCTCTAGAGCACCTGCTACTCCCTGACCTCCAGATCCTGTCAGCATGCGATGATGCCATCAAAGCAGGAACCAGTATGCTGGTACAGGGGCCAAGGCCCCAGGCTTTCAATTGTGACACATGTCAGAGAGTTGATCTAATTTTTCTAACTCTGGGACAGGAACATTAAAGTGTCCTGCTATTGTGACAGTTGACAGAAATTAACAGCCATCATTGTATTAAGATACAATAGCAATGCTCATCAGATTGAAAGCTACATTCAGGTGCCAGACCCCACCTGCTTTGCTCCTGTAAAGGGACTGCTTTGAAACATATGCTCTTGATTATCATTGCATTATTGGGTTTCTCAAAATCCACTTTCTTTTCCTAAGACCTGTCTGTCTTCTGCACTGGACACATACGAGGAGTTAGCTGGGAGTTTAGGGTTAGTACCACTTCAACTTCTGAATCTCTGACCACAACATTCCTTTTGGTAATTCCCCCAGGAGAGTTTGAAAGTTTCGTTCTCTCTCTCTCTCTCCCTCCCTCTCTCTCTCTCTCTCCCTCTCTCTCTCTCTCTC